>JANHGN010020621.1:0-11553 GCA_024605025.1 Megaceryle maxima | reverse complement strand
CCACCCTGGGCCAAGCTTTCAACTGCCTTACTGAAAGACCATAACACAGAGAAATCCCATTGCATATCAAACTGGAGAACATTTAAAGTGCAGGTGGTTGACAGATTATCCACAAGCATCTTTCCCTTTATCTGTTGCTGCTGTCACTTTAAGCTTAAATACCAACATCTATACACTATTTAGCAATTGTGGTGGTATAGTCTGAGAGTTCGCACACCAACCTTGTCACAGTGGATAAATAAGCACTTCATATATATATATATATATAAAAAATATAAAAGTGTAATATTGCCTTCATATTTTTAAAGCTTCCAAATGCAGTCTCAAGCCTTTGGTACAGTTGTATTTTCTACAGAAAGCAGCACTGGAATAAGCTGAAGATATGTAGCTGCTGAGACCTCTCCAAATGCCTTTTCAGTAGCTGGTAATACCTTGTAAGAACAGAACAAGTTTCCTTACTAAAGAAAAGATGACCACTTGTTTCTGATTTTACCCTAAATTTTACTTCTTGTTATTAACTTGTGTAAGATTCCATTCAAAGCTCAACAATAGCCTTTGACAGCTACTTGGAGAGACAAATGAAAATTAATCTGGTCCTCAGGATCTAGTGGAAATAAGACCTCTCTGACCTACTGAAAATAAAGGCTAATTGGTAACAATTCAATGTCATGTGAAAAAAATCCCAGGGAAACTGAGGCCCGTGTAGCAATCAGTGGCTGCCAATCATTGCCAGGATGGATTAGTTTTGACCTAGACACCTAGAAGGATGTAGTTTGACAGGCTGTTGTCATTTGCTCCATCCCCAAGGCATATTCCACCTTTCCATGCTGTAATGAATCACTGTGTCGTTCTTTTAAAAGTAGTATTAATTCAGAAAAGAGGTTCTAACAGTAAAGCAGGACTTTCAAGTGTATGCATTTTTACATCACTAAAACCCACAAGAATTAGTTCTGAGCTGCTTTCTCAACATCACTGAGAAGTTTTTTGTGTAATTCCTTCTCAATCTAGTGATGTGTCAAAAAAACCAAAAAATCCATTTCTTCACCTTTTGAGACAGTTAAGCTCTTGGCTGCAATAGCAATGCTAAGCTATTCTCAACTAGGGAGTCATTTCTTTAGCTGAAAAAAATACAGTAGAACAAAGGATAATGTCAAAGTCACATCATCCAGTATAACTACACCAACATAACTCTGCATTAAGAATTCACACATGTAATTTCTGTAATAAATGAAGCAATTTCTAGACAAGCACCCTTAAAATACTACTTTGGGATCCTCTCCTTCCTCAAACATTAGAAAGGAAAAAAAAAAAAAAAAAAAAAAAAACCAAACAGAAACCAAACAAATAGAAGCAAGATCTTGGAAATCTTAAGTAACAGACACTGAGAAATACAGTGCTACTTACGAGGCTTTGATGAGTAGTTTCTCTCTCTCCTGCAGATCACGCTTCAGACTTTCTATCTCAACTTTCAGCTCAATGTTCTAGGACAAAGGAAGGAAAGTGTCTGAAGAGAATTCCGAGGTCACTCTACCCAAGAGTTACTGGCACTGTGCAGATTACTTTCTGCTTGGACCAGCAAATATATGGTATTACTGGGCTAAGAATAGCATAAAGACATTTTAGCTTTTAAAAGACATATCTGACAAGGTTCAAGACTTTTAGAAATTTCAAAAAGAATTTAGGACCATTGTATTCAGGCAATACAAATCCCCTACACACACACACACTTAACTGCTCTCACGGGGAGTGTGGCAGATCAACCTGGGAGTTTCTAGGGCTACTAGTTGGTACTGAAAAGGACTGCGATAGAATAAAGTTACCTAAAGTTTCCAACAACAACAAAGGCTTAAAAGTTAAGCAAAACAGGTAACCTTCCCACAAAAATTCTTCAGAAAGAAACATTGTTCTAAATACAAATAAATTGTTCTAAATACATACAATTTTGTATATTTCTTCAGTGGGACCATCAAACTTCTGCTGCATTCGCTCCTCCAGAAAGTATATACGAAGCTTCAGGTTGAAGTTCTCTTTTTTCAGATCAGTGATTTGCTGTGAAATAAGAACGAAAATGAGCAAATTATATCATGTGTTTCAAAGCAAGTAAAATAGTGAAAACAACTATCAGTTAGTTTTGCTCTCTACAGTGCAAGATTAGAGTTCAATCCACTGGACATAGTCGACTACGTACATGTGTGGGTGATGCACACACACACACACCCTCCCAAGTTGTCAAGGTGATAACTGCAGCATATGACACCCAAGTCAATAGGAAACATCCTTCCCTCCGAGATAGTGTCACCCAAGAAGCTGCAAATACTCCAAGCCCTTCAACAGGTTTCTATCTTCTACAGCTTCAGCACATGTCACAGAATGCATTTTTCTCCCACCATTCCATCCCAGCCATAATTTTTTTTTTCCTCTCCTTTCCATTCTTTACCAAAATGAGAAGTCCCTCTCCAGCCTACCCCTGCTGAATGTTTTGGGCTTTGTTTCTTGGTTTTGTTTTAGTTTTCAGGTATACAGGCACACTGGCACACACAGACTTTGCAAGATACTATCATTTAGCTTGTGTTTATTTTTGGTGCTGCAAAACTCTGAGACACTAGCACTTAAGCAAATAACAATCATAAAATAGTATTGCTTAAAAATATGTAATACATGCTATTGTTCAGACAGTGCTCTTTAGAATATTCCTTCTTTAAGTACCAAAACATTGCCCGGCTTTAGACAAAAAGAATCCAAAAGAGTTTTTTTAATCTAAAAATATTAAGTAGTTCTTTCTTCTCTAAAATAGAATTTGAACAAAATATAGGACATCATGTTGAAACACAACTATTTTCTTAGCAGTAGTTTGGAACTGTAGTCTTATTCATGGGAAGAAAAGCCCCAAGCACACAAGGCACGTGAGCCCAATCGAACACCAATAAAACGTCTATTCCATCCCATATTTCATAGTGCAATTCTTCAGGAAAAAACTGCTTATTTTTAACCTTCCTAGTAGAAGCAGGAACATAATTGATGGTTTCATTAAAAGAAATTTAGAGGGAGACTCCTTTCTTTAAGGGACTAAGCATAAAACATCCATTCAAATAAGACTCATGTCCCCTGCCAGACACTTTCAGCAAAGGGAAATCTAATATGTAACAGAGCTACTAATAAAATATTTATGTAGGCTTTTCAAGAGCAGTATAGCATCACTTCTAAAAATTATTAGCAATACAGTTCTTAAAATATTTGGCTTGTGAAACCTCAGATTATTTTCTGCAACTGCACTCAGAACCTGCATCTGCAAACAATTCTTCAGTTTAATAATCTTTGCCCAGAAAGAGGCCTTGTCATTATTCACACAAGTAAATATCATCCAAGCAACTGAAAATACACTTGACTACATAAACTCTGTGGCCCATTCACACATCCTGAAGAAGCCTGTCTTTAGAAGCAGTAGCAATACATATATTGACATCATATTTGCTTCCCTACAATTCCAATTGGATGATGGCAAACAGTAGTGGATATAAACATGAACCATGCAGGTTTTAACTGGGTGAAGCGTGATGCCTCCCGAGTGTAACGGGGCATCCCGAGTAACCAGAATTGACTATTCAGGAACATTCACAGAGATGTAAACATGAAAACAACACAACTCTGCACTTCAAGTCACAGAGCCCAGTGCAAAATATTGCTCAAAACTGAAATCCTTATTCAGAGAAAGCAAAGAAATTAATGATTTCTTAAATGAAGCAAGGCTGCAGAACTGTGCTAGTCCCTGTGTGTCCAGCTGGCAAGTTCAGTACTATGTTCAACTAGAGAGAGCAGACCTTAAGCGTGTGGTTTGGTTTCTGGGTTGGATTTTTTAAGCTGTCTGTAGATCGCTCCTAACAGTCTCTGTTCATTCAGAAAAAGTCCAAGTGCCAAAGACACTAAAATTGCATCAGTTGACTTCTACTTAGTCTTTACACATTCACCATGTTTGGGAATCAAAAGGGAAAAAACAGCTTCCAAAGAACTCAGAGTACCTGAATTCTGCTCGTATTTCAGCAGCAACAGAATTAAACCAAAATGCTTAAGGGTACTATTTTCAAAAGGCAAACAAAACAGACTACACAAAATGAAACAAGTGTCATCTCTAACATTTACTTCTCAGAGGAAAGTTAATTCAGACAGACTACAATTAAAAAGTTATAGCTTAATAAAAGACAACGTGTAAAATGTGAACAAATTTATGCAGCAAAGGGATTTTTATGGCAATCCTCTCAACTCACAGATTTAAAGACAGTCTTGATTCCTTTGTGCATTTTGATTTCTGTATTTAAAAATGGAATGAAAGAAGACAAATAGCAGAGACACTGCTTGACAAGCCAGGACAACACAATCCACTCTACACCGAATGCTCCACACCACAGACAGCGTAGTAACAAATACCACCAGCCTAGCTCAGTTTAGCTCCTTTCCAAGTCTGCATAGAGCCACTTTTATGCAAAGGCATCTGTCAGCAAGGCTGTGGTTTCACGGTGCAACACCATTTTTTGCTAGCAGAGGCCACTTCACAAGACAGCAAAACTCAGTAACTCAAGTGGGTTTGGGGAGGAAAAACAAACAAACAAACAAACCAGAAATATTATTACTTAGTTCCCTAACTTGATACCGATCACATTTTCTATTCATGAACATCTAATAAACCATAATGAGGGCCTCAATTAGAGATGCCTTTCACTTTGCCTGTGTAATCACATTTTCTATCACAAGGTGGCTCCCCCCATATTGCAAGAAAGTGGGAAACACCATAAACACTAAAAAAAAACCCCTACACCTCAAATATCCAGCTCAGCATCTTCTCCAGGTCTAAACATAGAAGGACCTTTTCTACACAGATCCACTCTTTAGCCCATTGAAGGGCCACTAGATTCATCCTGTTCTCTTTGGGCCTCAAGGCAGAGAGTCCCCATTCTTTTCATTACTTCCTTCTCATATCCTGCATAAACAAACACAGCCTCAAAGATCACTAAATTCACGCGGCAATATAAATACAAAAAACATCTCTAAATAGGAAGTATCAGGAAATTTATCTGCTAATTCAGATTTGTTTTAAAGTGGGCTAGGAACAGCCTTATGATGTCAGTGCAAAAGTGCATCTACACACAGCTACTACTGCATGCTTGGTTAACAGCAAAAGGACACAACGTAAATGCTCCTTTTCTCAAGCTTAGCCTCCAGCTACCAGCAATCTTAAAGACTCAAAAAAAGAGAAGCTACAGAAATATCTCTGTGTTTAGCTGTGTTTAATGGTTTCTTCATTTACTTAAATGGATTTTTGAGCTTCATTATACTGTTGGCATCCAGAGAGTTTTACAGCTCAGTTTAACCACCACAGTCTGTACGTTCCAGGAAGCCAGAGATCTGCAGGGGGACCCTTTCTCCTCTACATCACACAGAACAAACAACAGATTGTTTCCTCCCTTCTACAACTTTTTCCCCTGTGCAAATGAGCACTGCAGATAATAAACAACTTGCAGAATGTCTATTTCTAGACTGAGGTAGCCAGCACACACGACAGTAAAAGAGCTTGAGCACACAGTAATGCCAAGGCAGTGTCTCTATACTCCAGCCATCACACCAAAACAGAAGAGAAAGTGAAATAGACACCGATTGTGACAAACATCCTTCACCAAGGCTTTCCCAAACAAACAAATCCTGAGCAAAGCTTTATTCTCAGAGTGACAGAACGACACAAGAAACTGAAAGACTTCAGTAGAAACACTCCTTTCAAACACAACAATGGCAGGGAAGGTAACAGCAGCTACAGAAGCACACTAAAAACTGCAGACACTTGAATGAACACACCCTGAAAGACAGCAAACCACAGCCTGCAGCATACATCTCAAAGATTTTTAATTGCTTTCCCCTCTACAGTTTCTTCATGCAATCCTAAGAATGCAAGTTAAACGTTTTACAGGGAAGCTGTCCTGCAAGACAGCTATACCCCAACCACATCATCATTCAGCAGTTGTAAGCAATTGGCTTATTCAATCTAAGTAACAAATACCATTAATATCTATCATTAATGTTTTCCTTTATATTCTAGTGCATGCCAAAACCAATTTTATCTACACAACTGCCACAGTGATACCAGACCTTTACAACAAAGGTATTCCAAGCACACTCCTGGGATGAAAGGCATTACACAGCACTCAGTGAATTAAAAAGCCAAATCCTGTACTAGTCTAACAGAAAACAAACTCAATGCTTCCCTGAAATAAATCAACTGCTGACTCAAGTTCTTATGTTCCTGGTGATCGTAGGAACTTTTGAGCAGAGGGTGCCAATTTTCATTTCGCAACTTCAGAGCAGCAGTTGGAGAATTTCAACAATGACTTCTTGTCTCCAGTTTTGAAAGCAATGGAAAGAAATGGAGGCCTAAAGCACAGACAGCCAGCTGGTCACACCTCTAACAGGTCTGTGCTGATAGGCACAAACTAAGAACCTGACCCAGAGTGTCACCGCTTCATACAGCATGTCAGAAATACCGTGGCCATCAATCTGTCACCGAGTCATATTAAAAGTCTGCTTACGTTTTCATAGTCCTTCATGGTCCGAGCTCTAGTTGGAGAAACTGTATCTTCTGCCACATCTGGTAGCACTAGACATTTGAGAAGACAGAACAAGTTCAGACAGCAGAATCTCTACACTTTGGAAACAACAAAGGCCTCCACTGATATAAAACATAGTAAAAGTACAACACCTTTTGCGATGGGGGGAGGTGGGGTTTTTTGCCCCTTGTTTACGTTACATGCTAGTGCTGATAAGCAGTGAGCATCTAGATTTCTTTCTGACCATGGTAAGTTGTCTTTTACTTAAGCTCCCAAATTCCAACATCACCCACTTAAACCAAGATGTACACTGGAATTAAGCTCCGTAGATGCACTTTCAAGAGTAAGTCCTCAGAACAACTACAGAGGACTCCCACCTTAGAATTAATTCCCACTCAACTATTGGAAAGCAATTCAAATGTGTCAGTATCATACTGCTCAGGGGACATGCCTCCACATTAGACTCACAGAAACCATGGACAGAGGAAGGGGTCAGTATTTATGTTCCTAAAACATAATCCCTCCTGAATCTACATGCACTTAAATGTCTGTTTGCACACGCATCCTGTAACAGCCACATTTAACAGGACTGCATGACTAATTTCCACTTGAATGTCTGAGAGTAACCTTTAAATTAGAATAATGAGATTGGATAAAACACATAGCACTTACATCATCTTCTATATAAAGAAGAGGTAGCTTAAAACTCAGACTGACTCTCCTACTATCCAAAAGAAAATATTTCATGGAAATTCCTTCCAAAATCGCTAGGCGACTATGTAGAATCATCTTGGAAATAACCCAAAGAATACCAAGCACTGGTTTTCAACTCTTGCCGTTCTAACTAATTTCCCAAGACAGCCTTCCTAGAGCACTTGCAGGATCCAGAAGCATTACTTTGCAGCATAGATACATTCCTTGTATTTGCTTCATTTTGTGAGCACATAGATCTTCCTGGTAAACCATCTGTTTTGTCTTACCAACTACCTACTTGATCTGCACAATGAAGTCAGCTAAGTTATGTTGCTGGACATGTGTGTGCATAAAAAGAAGTCAAAAACGTACACTTAGAATTTACCTAATAGGGAACAGTTAACAACACAGATAGGAAGTTTCAAAACAGTACTATTCAGCCATTTAACTTTAAAAATAAGTGTTTCAAGCAAGTCTCCTACATCTTAAGATGAACAGTGGCATGGCCATCATACAGAAGAATGATCATATAGAATTACAGCTTCTGTTCAACAGGAACTAGACAAGAAGGCTTTTTAATGTGTGAACAGATAAAAGCAAAGACACTGAGTCTATATCGGATCTTCAGGCAGAAAGCAACCTCTGAATAGCAGAGCTGGACATCAAATGATGCGCAACGTGCAACTTCCCTAAAAGTAAGCAGACCACAAAACAGCAGCGTTGCCGTGCTGGGTATTCAAAGTATTTTAAGTACACGCTCCACAAAACCGCTGATCATCTTATGTAAGACTCAGAGCCGCGATGACCACAGGCAAGGTAGCAGAGTAGTGACTACAGCGCTTACTGGCGGGTTACAGCCTTTAAAATACACAACTCACAAAATGCTGTACCACTTCCAAGACATTTTCTGCCCTTTTCCCTCGGGTACGGCGGTTTTCTCTCCGGTTTCAGATCCGCAAGAAGCACCGAGCCCCGGCAGAAGCGGGCGGGGCTGTCCCACCAGCAGGGACGGCGCGATGCGAGGCACGGGCCCCCCGGCCGGGCTGGCGGGACCGCGGGGCCTGACAGCCGGCTCCCGGCACCGCGCCGGGGGCTCCCGCTCGCGATCCGGCCTTACCTTCGCCGCCGGCCGGGCCGGGCCGGGGGTCCCCGCGGGAGACGTCTGGCAGCTGGGACAGGCTGACGCTGAGGGAGAAGGAGGAGACCACTGAGGAGCCGAAAGCCCGCGGAGGTGTCGTTGCCCAGACACCCCCTCGGGGCCGGCAGGCCCAGCCCCGCCACACGCACTAGCGGGGAGGGGGCGGCGGGCCCGGCGCCTCAACCCGGCGGCCTGGCGGGGCCAAGCCCCCGTCTAAGGGCCCCGCCCGCCTACCTGTCTTCAAACCCCACCGGCAGCGTCAGGTCTTCCCCCGGCAGCGAGTCCATCGCGGCGCCGGGCCGCGGGTCCCGCCGGCAGCCAGAGCTCCGGTTCCTTTGTGCGCGGCTTTGGCGGCTTCGCTGGAATTCAAACGGCCGCAACCGCTTCCGCCATCTTTGCGTCGACGGAGGTGAAGCCGCTGAAGCCACCGTGGAGGAGCGTAAAAGGAGGGCACGATAGAAACTGACGTGGAGCTGCCATGTTTGCTGCGGGCAGCGGCTGAAGTTGGGCGGGAGAGCGCCATGTTGGCTGAGGGCAGAGTGGGGCGGGGTATGGTGACTACTGCCAGCTGGGCAACGGGGGAGAAAGCCGTATGGCGCCATCTTGAGCGAGGGAAGCAGCGGCGACGTCCGCTAACCGCCATCTTTTTCCGAAGGAAGACAAGCGACTATATGGGCGCCATTTTTATTGAGGGCAAGCGGAGCGCGCCTGTCGAGTCTGCGGCGAGGCGCCCGAAGGGCCCGGGCGGGGCGGGAGCTGGGGCCTCTCCCCCAGCGCCTTTGGGACCTGCTCCAGAAACACGCACTTGTAAGAGTCTTTTGGAGACCTCGGGTACTGCCAGGCCTGGCAGAGTCGCTGGAGCTGATTGTTGCCATGGCCTCCCCGGCGCCAAACCAGCATCGGACTTGGAGAGTGAAATAATTACGCTTTAGCCTCAAATTCTAGTCACTATTCTTTGTAACTGTCAGGGGTGAAAATGTGGGAAGAGAGCTGCTGTCGTAACCCACCCTGCGCTGAAGCGGGCTCGTTGGGAAATGATCTCGGGGGGGCACTTGTGCGGCACAGATGTCAGCGCTGCAGCTCTCCCACTTTTTCGGGGAGAAAATACAATTGTGTTGAGCATTTTAGAGCATCGCCTGCTGGAAATGCTGAACTGACTTTAACTGGCACCGCTGGGTGTGTGCAGAGGACACAGGGGCCTGGCCCAAGGTGACTGTGCCACAAGCAGGTGGAGCTCCAGCTCCACCCTTGCTTCTGAACCTCTTCATCCTCTTTTTCTTTTTCTTTTTTTTTTTTTTTTTTTTTGGTGTGTGTGTGTGTTTTTTGGTTTGTTGGTTGGTTTGGTTTGTTTGGGTTTTTTTAAAATTCATTATTGGAAACCTGTGTGTAGGGTTGAAATACTCCAATATTAACAATACTAAATAATAAATACTGCAATATTAACAGCCTCGTTCAGGGGCATCGTGCTCGGGCATTACCTGTAACGTGAGGAAGCTCCGCTCCCGCAAGATGCTCGCCTGGCTCTCGCCCACAGCTGGAACCATCCACAGCAGCAACCATCCATCTGCTTGAGCATTAGATTTGGTTTCCTCTTCCATACCAAGTGTGTCAGGTTTCGCTCTCTGGCTATCTCTGGGCTATCTCAAGGGGATTCTCACCTGGCCAGGAAATAGGCCATAGATAAGGGCTGGTAAATTACCACTGGTAATTTTGTGGTTTTATTATTCAAGATTGTTAATGGTGCCCTGTTAGCTCCATATTCTTTGTGTACCTGCACCAGCTCTACTTGTTATTCAGAACACATGAGAGGTATAAGCCTGTAAAATGCCCTAGATTGGTGATAGCAGCCATTGCAACCATGAGATGGCCATGGTGGGCTTCCCATCCCTACTTCTGTCTTTCAGTTTGGTGTGTACAAGCGCATGATGGAGCAGCTGTTAGTGCCTCACACTGCCAGGAAACACCAGGCACTACATAGCTCAGCTAAGCTCTTAATCTCCTCTCTTATCCAATTGGACATGCCTCGTGCTTTGCGTTTGGGGTCTGATGACCCTAAGAGATGTTTGGTCCCATCAACTCCCCCATGGACCTTAAGAGATATTTGTCACCTTATGTGACTGGGTCCCCTTCTGCAGTGGCCTCACCTTCTGCCAAGCTGGAGTTAAGTTTGCAAAATCAGGTCTGCCATATGGCACCAGGAGCTGATCAGCCAGGCTGAAATGTGGCTTTGCTTGTTTACAGAACAGCTCTTACTCAAAGGACAATACCCATTTGCTCTTGTTTCAGGTTACAGCAAGGTGTCACATATTTGATGCAGGCCATTAAATCAGCATCCATCAGCCACAAGTTCAGTGCAAATCATTCCCTGCTTGTGTGCTATGGGCAGGCACAGCACCTCTGCAGAGCCACCGTTCATGTCCCAGCATGCTGCCTTCAAAAGGAAATCAGCAGAGCCCACCTTACTAACTTTATCACTTCATTAAAGCGTTGTCTGATGGACAAAGGCATACAGACACGGACTTGTACGTATGCACAGACACGACTGAAATTTGCCCTGGGTTACTGCACTGTCCAGCCTTTTAAAATCTGCAGCAGCACCGACAAGCTGCGAGGGGCAGAAAGGGCTGGGAAACGTATTGTTTAGAAGCAGTTAACAACTTGCCTTCTGATAATCTGCTTAATGTTGTTTAACCTTATCTTAATTAGTTGTACATTTGGGGAGATTATGCTAAATCCTTATGCCAGGAAGTCATATTGGAACGACACCTTCCTGCTTTACAAGGCAATCCCAGATCCTTCCCACCTCAGAAACAAAAGCGAGTCTGGGAAAGAAATACTCAGGGTGAGGGTAATGGTCTGGATGAGTTGTCCACACACTCCAAAGGAGTGGGATGAAAACCAGCAGCTCGGTGCACTGTGGCTGAAGCACGATGGTGGCACAAGGAGGACAGATGTCACCATCAGCTGAGCTCAGGTCCTCCTTGTTGTCTCAGGGGGACCTGGTCTGTCATTCAGTTATGCCTCCTCCTGTTACAGTTCAGAGCAAAATTCTTCCTAAGCCAAGTCATACACAGTCAAAATGTCCTGCTAATACAAATCAGGTCTCAATACACTCCCTTGAATTTCACCGGTGTG
>JANHGN010020620.1:0-29739 GCA_024605025.1 Megaceryle maxima | reverse complement strand
AAATATAAGGAGAAAGGAAAAAAAACCCAACACAAAAATCAATGGTCATTTTTTAAAATTTATTAAATGGAGACATGAAACCAAAGAAAATCTTACCCTCAACAAAAGGAACTCGGGCTTTACAAAGTCCAGTAAATACATGGTATCTGGTGCTTGAAGCCAGTCAGCAATGGATCTGCAGAGCACAGGAAAGGAAAAAGGCTTCCAGATTGTATTGCAGCAGCACATAAAATTAAGCCACACTAAGCAGACACCACTATGGCAGTTTGAACTGGTATCACAAGTTACTGCAAAATGTCTGAGATAGAAATAGATAGGAATGTCTGAGATGACAGAATCATAGAATTGTGCTGGTTGGAAGAAACCTTGAAGATCGTGAAGTCCAACTCTTCCCCCAGCACTGCCAGGGCACCACTAAACCCTGTCCCTCAGCACCACATCTCCCAGGGCCTCCAGGGATGGGGACTGCACCACTGCCCTGGGCAGCCTCAGCCAGGCCTGTACAATCCTTGCAGGAAAGAAACTGTTCCTCATGTCCAGCCTAATCCTCCCCTGGCGCAACTTGAGGCCATTTCCTCTTGTCTTATCACTTGTTACTTCCACAGTTCCAAGGTTAGTACCTGTTATTAGTCTTTAGGTAGATCATAGCAAGTGCAAGAGTGGCACCTGGACAAGTAACATCCACATTGATGGTGTCTCCCTCCTGTGAAAACGCAAAGCAGTCTTTCAGACAGTTGTCTGGAAAGACAACCACTTGTAGTGATGTGTATATGCATTCAAAGCCACGTGGCACATGGAGACATCAATCTCTCAGACTTTGAGTTATTGCTATTTTCAGCTTAAATGAGCAAATTAAACCATCAATTCATACCTTGATTTGATAACTAGGAGACTTGTGCTTCTCTCTGTGCATTCCTGCTTGGAACCGCTTGTGACCCCCAACCATGTACTGGTAAAGCTGCTCAGGAACATTAAGGTCTGACATGCCAATCAAATTACTGCCATGCTAAGGAAGGAAGGGGACAAGAAATAACATACAAGTGCCTTCCTGTATAACAATTCTTCTACTAATTACTGTTGAAATGGAGAGGAACTTACCCCCAGGCAAACCATGCCCAGGGCCAGCCCAGAGGCCAGGGAGTAGGACTCTCTGTCCGTGCAGTACTCCATTTCAGGGCCAGGGGGACGACCTGCCAAAAACAAAGCACTACAAATCACCTTATACGATTCCACATAAGTAAATATTGTTTAATTAAGCACTACATTCCTAATGAAATGAGGGGAAAAAAAAAAAGTCTGTCCCTTCTCAAGAAAGTCATGAAAGTTATCATTGGAGATGCTTCCTTAAGTCCAACCTAAACCCCCCTGATGCAAGTTGAGGATGTTTCCTCTTGTCACTTGTTCCTTGGGAGTCAAAACCAACCCCACCCAGCTCCAATCTCCTGTCAGGGAGTTGTCAAGAGTGAGGTGGTCTCCCCTGAATGTCCTTTTCTCCATGCTGAACAGCCCCAGGTCCCTCAGCCACTCCTCACAAGACTTGTGCTCTACACCCTTCCCCAGCTTTGTTGCCCTTCTCTGGACATGCTCCAGCCCCTCCATGTCCTTCTTGTGGTGAGGGGCCCAAAACTGAATCCAGGATTTGAGAAGTGGCCTCCCCAGTTTCCAGTACTGGGGGGACAATCCATGCCCTAGTCCTGCTGGCCACCCTGGTTCTGATACAAACCAGTTCACAATAACTTCTGTTCCTTTGAAAACAGATGAGATTTGAGAAACGGGAGGTGAACGTTGGGGTGAGAGAAGTACAGTTAAAAGAAATGTTAAAATTCTCAGCTCCCTGATGTGCTGTGCAAACTGCTCACACGTGACTCTCCTAGTCCAGATCCCATCTTTCTAGCATCAGCATGTACCTATTTCAGCCAGCAGAACCTCAGCCGTGTGCCTGTGAGCGGTGCCCTGATAGACAAGGCCGATTCCTATGACGGCAGCCACCTGCACATTGTGAGGGACATCCAGCTCTGTTGAAGTTGGCGGCAGGAGGGCAGGGATGTGAATGCTCAGGAGGCGCGTAATGGCCATATCCATTGTGCCCAGCTTGGCAGCAGACACGCCAAGCAACAGTCCAATGCTTGTCATCTCATGGCCCTGAGAAAGGGAACACATCAGGAAAATGAAGTGTTCATTTTATGTTATGGGTGTAAAGGTATTTCCCAAATGTATAATCTTACTGCAGAGGTAGACTACAATCTTCACAGAAATTCTCACACAAGGAAATAATGTGTGATTATAATGTAGATGTTTAGCTTCCCCAAAAACATGTAGCCCATACCACTTGCATTGTCCTAAAAAGAAAAACCTGAAGTTTTGGCTTTAAAAGACTCTTACCTACCTCTCCTTGGTAGTTCTTTATCAATCCCTCCCCTCAAGCTACATATATAATTTGAAAGTAATTACATATTCATAACTTCTTACAATTCAGTGTGAAATTTCAAGAGTAGACATCGTTTTCAGTTTTTTAATGTAAAGTCCATAAAATCTTGAGTCCCCAGCTCTAACTTGCTAAATGCAAGATTAACAGGAACATTGTGACAAACTGAGCAGAGGCAATTCAGAGCATTTCCCTAATCCAAAGAGCTGTGCTGTGCACAGCATGAAAAGATTAAGTGGTAAAACCACTGAGAATCTTTATTTCTGATTAAAAGTCCCGAGCTGCGAACATTAATGAAGCAACTCCCAATATTCTCCCACACCATGGAACCACCAATTCAGGGTTTCAAAGAAATCTGCTGACTTTTCTTTCTTGTTCTGTTGAAAGAACTCAAGCCCTACAGTTATTTTTGTCTGTTGCCCATGAAAAAGGCCTCACCTTAGTTAAGTAGTCATGGATATTGAGCGTGGCAAGTTTTGTGAGATGCCCATTGAGACCCAAAGCCATCAGGAAGCCCGCGTACTCATTTGCTAGCTCAGCTATTTTGGGCTTGTTATAGACAATCCAAGCAGAGTCTATCTGTGAAGCAGGGGCTATCTTCAGTCCAGCAGCCACCCCGTTGTGAAAGCTGGCCCAGCAAGCCATGTTGGGAGGCACATCGATGTTCCCACTGTTCAGGTCAACAGTGGTGTTCCTTGGAGGAGCACGGCCTGCAGGTGACAGAATCATTACAAGTGATTAGGTGAATCCAAAGCACTTCAGAAACTGCTCTCAATTTCACATAAGGTGTTGACTGAATAAGTCTAGTAGGCAACAATTCTGTTCTCAGACACAGAATCATCACGTTGGAAGAGACCTTGAAGGTCATCAAGTCCACCCATTACCTCAGCATTGCCAGAGCACCATTAAACCATCTCCCTCAGCACCACATCTCCATGGCTTTGAAACCCCTCCAGGGGTGGGGACTCCACCACTGCCCTCGGCAGACTGGGACAGGCCTTGACAACCCTTGTGGGGAAAGAAGTTGTTCCTCAGGTCCAACCTAAACCTCCCCTGGCGCAACTTGAGGCCATTTCCTCTTGTCCTGTCACTGTTCCTTAGGAGCAGAGACCAAGCCCACCTGGTTCCAACCTCCTGTCAGGGAGCTGTGAGGAGTGAGAAGGTCACCCCTGAGCCTCCTTTTCTCCAGACTGAACAACCCCACACAGGGGCCATTGTCACCTTCTCTGTATCATTCCAATTTTAGTATATATGCTGCCAAAGCGAGCACGAGAGGTTCAGAAAGAAATGGAATTGCCAACTGAAAGAAACTCCATTACATTCTGTTAAAACACCGAATTTCTTTGGAAGAAAACTCTGACCAATGTACCAGTTAGGTTCAGCTTAGGGATGGGCAACTGCTCCGTTGGAACGGGATGGTAGGAGAACAAAGTGAACATTCCTCGTCCAACAGGTAGAGCCATGGTTCGCTGGCAGAGCTGTAACAACCTGTGGGGAGATGAAAGCAAAACAAGCCAGTTACTTAATAGGGAAAATTTTTCCTTACATGATACAAAATGAAACTATAGACACTGGACAGACCATTTTCCCCCCTGGATGGCATGTTGCCTTTCCCTTTTTTTTTTTCCCCCAGAAGGCCATACTTTTGAACTAAATCTTTGGTCCTTACAAGATTAGTCTCAAAGATATACCTTAGGTGACATCACACTGAAACTTGTCTCTGTTTTCCCCTTAAAAGTTAAACAAATCCGTGCTTTTTTTTCCCTTAAACAAATCTGTGCTACAGACAATTGAGCAGCCATATCAGAAACAAGGTGATGGAAGAAAGCTAACCAAAGCTGCTTGCCATATGGGATCCTTGTATGACTCGTGATTGCATCTAGTAATAACTTAGGTAGAGATTTAATGATGTACTTCCAAGAATGCTGACCACAATTCTCTACAATTTACTCTGGAAACACTTTCTAGACTTGTTAGATTACTCAGCTTGTTAGGTCAGGCAATAACTCAATGCAGTCCTTCAGCTTCCTACTACTGTAGAGTGTTTTGCATGTTAATGATCTTCTGAAGTTTGCTTTTTTCTCTTGTTATTTTAAAGAAGGTACTTTTAAGACCACCAAAATAAGTGAATAAAGAGGGAGGACAGGGACAATTGTGAGACCACTGGGAACAGCACGGCTCCAATAGGAGGTTTCAAGAGAGGGATGGGAAATTTTCTTCCCATAGAATTAAGTAGGTCCCTTGACCCAAGCCTTAGTTAGGCTTAACATCAGCACTGAACAAAGGGCTCTCCAGTTTTAAGGCAGGAGAGGGACAATGCCTTGTTCTTTACAGAGGCATTTCCTCTACAGAGTAGTTCCTGCTTTTATTTCATACTTTTTAGGTAGAAAACATTCTACAATCTGCTTTCAAACACTAACTGATCTCCACAAGCTGGTTGGGGTTCAGATTAACATTTCCTGTATGCTACTCCAGTCCAGAGAACCCTCCAACTCAGAGAGGAGTTCTGATGTACACCGAGCTTCAAGGATTTGGGTTATAAAATTCAACCCTCTCCTACATGTCCTTCACTCAGGTCAGCCAACTTTAATGGTCAGTTCAGATTCAAATATACTTGCACCATTTGGTTAGATATAATTAACAAGCCACCAAAAATATTTTTCACCCAAGTGAAATGCTAATGAAATATGCTAGAAATGGCAATGCTTTTACCGGTTTTCTTTCTCTTCTATGTATTCATGGTCACTAGCTTCTGGCATCTGCACTACATTGACACGGACAGGGCGGGCACTCTGAAGGAGCCGGCGTACTTCCTGCACCCTCAAATCCTCGCTCCATATCAGCGACATCACCTCCTCATTCATGTCGTTCATGCCATCCTCATCCTCTTCCAATTCGGTTCCAGAGGGAATATCGGATGACAGCACTGGGCCCACAGACTGCAAGAGGAAGAGAAAGGAGAGAAGTCATTTCCAATAGCTGATTATTGTCAGAAAGCCAGCGAATAGCAGCACTGTAACCTAGATGCACTCAGCACAATTCCCTGTGCTGAGACAGGTTTGTAAATATAACAGACTGATGCTCCCAAACACTGTAATCAATTATTTTCATACATCTGATAAATATTGAGAAAAGAAGGGATGACACCTCAAATACATCAAAGATGTAGTGAAGGCTGCTGAGCAAGAACTGAGAAGCTCTAAGAGGTGACATATAGTTATCTGTCTTTCAAAACTCTTTCTTGTTTCAGAACAGCAGTAGGAAAGGGCTTTCCCCTCCCTGCCTACACAATGATCTATGACAGCTATGAAAACGTATGTTGTTTTGGTTTGGTTTTTTTCCTTCAGGCTCAGCAGTGATAACCAAGCACCTAGATGAGCATTTTCAATATATATAACAACAGAGATTAAACTCTGGAAGGCACAGACACAGCCCCCCTGATTTTAAAAGTGACCCTCTAGACAACCAGCCCCACTGTTCTGCAGATTCTGTTCAGAAACCTGCATTATTTATCTGATCATTGATGTTTTCACCAATCAGAGCTGTAATTTGGATTCCCTGTCACAACAACCTTGGAAAAACCAAGGCTACCTATCAAACAGCATGCATGGCAGTAAATTCCAAACGTTTGTTGCCATCAGCCAATGCAGGTTTCACCAAAGGCTTTCGAACTTCCCCATGGGAGCTATTCAATCAAAAAACTACTAAAGCATTCTTTCTTGCAGAGTATAGTTTCCTTACAGCCTGACAAAATGATCTGGATGTTGGCCCTAAGGTGGACCAGCATATTCCTCTCTCTCTCCTTCCCATCTTTCACAGATTGGAGATTAATGTGAAAAATAACAAGGCAAGCAATGACAAATATTGATGTGATAAATACAGGAACAAAAACCCCCACACCTCTCTCTAAACTGGTCATTTTTCCTGCTGTGTACTCAGAATTTCAGCAAGCACAGACTAGACTGAACACAGGGTCTCCCTAAGACTCAATGGTAACACATGACACCAGTAAGTGAACAGCTGGAATGAAAACCAATTTATTCTGATAAATATGCACTAAATCTCAATACAGAACTGCACCACCCATATAGCCAGCGTCCGTTTTGAAACAGGAAACTCCACCCTGCCCTCCTGAGAAATGACAAACAATTTGGTGTTTGAAGAACACTTTATCCTTTTAAGGTAACATATATTCGAGGCATTGTTATAAAGTAAGTGATAAAATCATTTATCATCATTTTAAGATTCAGTACTGTTACAGTTGGGCAAAATTTCACCATCAGAAAAGAAAATGGACTTTTTAATGAGTGCTGTCACATGGGATTTGAACACGTAGTTTGTTTACTTTTTTTGCTAAAAAAATTAACTTTTTTGATATAGTTTGCTGTGAAGACTGTTATATAAACTGCAATAATTAGTATCACTTCTAAAGCTAAGATAGCAAAAAGGATCTTGACCAAGATGTACTTGAGATAGCAAATAACTAAAGCTGTTTTGAGGAAAAATATGAAAAATGTATTTTTGGAAATCAGGTTTTTCCAGAGCAGAGGGAGATGCCAGTCACACCAACCCAAGAAGGAGTCATAGCAACACACACCTGCTTCCTTCTCCCTGTGCCGCTGCTGTTTTGATGGCAGTCTCTTGAACAGAGCACCAAAACCTCTCAAAGACACAGACATTTTAGAGAGGAGGTCTTTGAGGCTCTCGAATACCCCTGTAGGCAAAACTTCTGAGCACCATGCCTCGATTAAGTGTAAAATCTGCTTTATATTGACAGTTTCCACAGCTACGCACCTACTCTTCCTGTGCCGGATGCTGGGTTTTAGACTGAAACCCTCATGTGTGTGTAAACCCCATGTTGTCCTCAATCATGAATTCTGCACCTTCTGATGCCCTGAGCATCAGGGAAGTTTCTGAACAGAACACTCTGTCCAATGCTCTGTACTGGGAAATCCACTTAGAGCCATACTCACAGATTTACCCTTTTGCAGGTTCCCTTCACATGCCTGCTTGGACAGATCCTGGCGCCCAATCAAGAGACAAACTGCTTCTGGCCAGTCTGAGGCAGGCTGCTCCCGGCAATAATAGATCGCATCTCTAATAGGAAGAGCCACACCAAAGGGGAGAGACTCCAGATCTCTTAAGGTGAAGCCTGAAAATTAACGAGAAAAAAAAAAAAAGCCAACTAGATAAGAAGTATTTCATCTTATGCAAACACAAGACTATTACTTATGATCGCTGATGTTTTGCTCCATGATAAAAGCTGCTCTTACCAACATTAGTCATCCAAATAACTAACTTTTCAGCCAGGTTGGAAACAGATGTGCTGTGTCTGAAACTGCATCTGTAAAATAAAGGGGAAGCTACTAAATAAGTCCAAAAGTCAAAATCAAAAACTCAAAGTTTAAAATACTAAAAAAACCAACCCCATACCGATTGTTCTCCTGTTCTATTTGTGGTTTCCGTTGCCCTAGGAAAGACAAGGCCACGTTACTTTATTTACACAATCTGGAAGCACAAGGACAGTGTAAACCAGGCATGAGCCACGAGGAGATACCATGATGGCAAAAAGCATTGTTACCTGATGTAATCTTGTACAAATAATGGGAGGCTTCATTAGATACAGCGCTCTCATCACCAAGTATGTAAAGAGCCACGCTCTGGGTAAGAGAGAGACATCATAAGACAAAGTCATTTAGTGTGCAGTTATCACCTATCGAAACAGGCAGAAAATAATAACTCTAAGTGAAAACACTGTTAGTAAAAGGAGATTGAAACAGCTGAAGCAAAGAACAACCTTTTTTATGCTTTAAATTTCTATCTTGAAGTTTGGAAAAAATAAATCCTGAAAAAATTAACTGAGTTTTTCCTAATGATTGTTTCAGAAGTAAAATGGTCTTCTAAACAGAATGCATTCTTAGTCATCCTTCCCCTCTTTCTCACATTTCACTGAGTTTCTCTTGCAAAACACACACACATCACCTACTGATGTAGATTTTTTTTTTTTGCTCACTTTCCTTCACGAATACTGGCTACTTTTTGAAGGCTCCGAGTGAAAAATTGTTTCCTGTTCAAAGCAGGGTCCCCTTCAGCTATTTAGCCAGGAAAATCAAAAGGATCTGCCACCCTATTTAATTGTTGGTCCTGCCAGACCAGCTGGTTCAACAAAGGCAAACATCCCAGGTAAAAATCTTCTGTCATTAAGATCTTCCAGTAAGCTGCGGTGCTGCCAGCTCTGACCTCCACAAGGCAAGTCACACAGGTAGGAGGAAAGACAGAGCTGGCTGGACAGACACGGGTGATAGCCCGAGGGAAAGGCTACAGCTCTTCAGAACCTGAGTGCAGGGACAAATACAAAGGGAATGCATCAGCACCCTCAGGCTCAACACCTCTGCTTCAGTCCCCGTACTGGTTTACTCCATAATCGTTTTGTGAATAAGTGAACAGGGCTGACCAGAAGATAACATCAGCGCTTACAACCACTCATGCGACTAAGTATTTATGTTGATACATGCCCCAGAAGAAAGCCGGGAAATTCTCACTCAAAAAATACAGTTAACTTTGAGTTACATTATTACTTTGCACATGCCACGACTGCAAACCACAAAAAAAACACAGGCAGTGAAGCATAGGCTACTCATGAGCTCCCTTCCCAACCTCAGATACCTCCTCCCACCTGCTAAAACCCATCCACACCCTTCAGTAATGTCGAAGTAATAAAAAGAGGGGACTTAAGGAGATTTCCTCTCTGTTACATACACATTATTCTCCCTGTGGAGAGGCTACACTGCACAGGGATACTCAAGATGATTTAACGCAGACAGCGTTCTGCTTAGTACAGAACAGCAACACTCTGAGATGCTGAAGTCTCCAAACTGTATGGCTAGAGCAGAGTTATTTATCATAGGCTCAAGAGCCCTCCAAGCATGAGCCCATTGTGATTAAACTCTCTGTTCTTTGACTTCTCATTGAGGACGCTTTACTCACAGGATATTAAGCAGCTGATGAAAGCCCTGGCCACAGTGCTGACAGAATAAAATGTATCCTTTTAGTCAAAGTACGTACCAGTACTACCAGTCTGCTCCTTTCACAGATTTCTGGTAAGTAAGGATAAGGCTGCACAACTTCTCCCTTCAGGCAGGAACTCAGCCACTGAAATATACTTGGAGGCTCAGCAGAAAAAAACGAGGGGTGGTGCATGAAACCTGTTTGGACTTAATCACATCAACAGCAACAACACTGAGGTCAGGGCAAATGCACAATAACTCCCCACTATTCCCAAAACAAGCCCTTCTTTTCACAGCAAAAATAATGGCATTGCCCCAAAACCTTACAGATCATTTCTTCCTCCTGGTAGTTGGGAGGTTTAGAGATAGACGGTAATGAAAACTTGAGACACTGTCCTGTCTTTCACCAACAAAAAAATATCTCAGCCCGAAGTGAAAAGGAGTTAAATACAGAGTAATTCTCAAAAATCTCACAGGAACAGGCTTAGAATTCAACAGTGTTAAATTACCAAAGTGAGAGGACAACCAAACTACAACCTCTTTGCTTTCTCTGTCCACAGACAGGAGCAGCAAAGCCTGAACAATTTTTTTTTTTTTCCTTTGTTTTTTTGTCAGAAGAAACAGTTTTTCCCTACATGACTAGAAAATTTCAGCTGGTGAGACACTAAACAGGTGCACAGTCAATATATGACCTTATTTTAACTTCAAGATTTGTGGTTTTAGCTGATTTGTTTTTTATAAACTATGCACTGAGAGCCTGCCAGCCTAGCAATACTTTCCCCAAGAGAGGCACATCTCCCAACCAGGCTTTCCCCCAGCTGGCTGCTAAGATTTCTCAGCCAGCCTGAGCTGGGAGTTTGCCAAGAGGAAACCATTCCCTCCCAAGTCCTCGTTCTGAGGAGTGTCCCATAAGGCACTCATGACTATATTAGCCTAATTTCACTCCAGTTGCCTCAGGAGGCTATAAAGAGCAAAGGAACAAGGCAACCTCTGCAACATCAGCACGGTTTTGCATACTGGCATTATGGCCTGACCAACTTTAAAGGGAACCATAACCAACATAATCAGTATTAGAGATAATTTGCATGTCATTATTACTGAGCGTCCAGCTTTGCAAAGCCCGTAACTCACCTTGATCAATTATACAAGTCAGTCGGAAGGTTTTGACAAGGGCTGGATAGTCTCTGTAGTAATAATCTATATAAGCTTCAAGTTTTAAGTCCCTAGAATGAGAAAGATTTGGTAGAAATAGCAAATGTACCTCAGGGAGATGTTACTAAGCCTTTTAAACCATCTAAGAGATTTGCTACAGCCAAGATCTCCAAGCATAATAAGGTTTTAAATATTCATTTGTTTCTTCAAATACATGAAAAGCCTGCTTGACTTTGGGCAATCCCCAAATTTCCCATAAAAACAATACACACCCATCATCAAGAGGCACTGCATGATATACAACATCTGCCGTTTGCCATAGGCCTACCTGGCCAGCTGGACCAGAAGAACAACAAGAGAACGAATTCCTTCTCCCATGAGACTGTTCAGTTTGAGCTCCTCGTAGATGAGATGAAGAACAAAGAAAATGGCAGGAATATGAGTGAAAAGGAGGGTTGAGGAATCCAAACTAAGGCTCTGTGAAAAGTCATCCTTTGGAGCTGAAACTTCCAGAGGGTCCAGGCGCAAAGCTTTGGCAACAGGATGAGACTCAAAATTCCTATGGTAAACAGAGCTCAAAAGGTACTCCCAGTCCTAGACCAAGCAGGGAAGAGAGGCAGATGAAATGCAATACTCAAGGGAGTGTTTCCTCTAGTCTGCCTTAAAAAAAAAAAAAAACAAAACAAAAACCAAACAACACAAAACAAACAACACCCCCCCCAATAAAACAAAGCCAAACAAAAAAAACCCCAAAAAACCAAACAACCCCCCCAAATAAAACAAACAAAAACCAAACCAAACCACAACAACAACAAAAACAACAAAAAACCAACCAAAAACCAAAGCAACTAACCAACATGCAGCCAAGGCTCTACTCTCTCTCAAAAAAAAAAACAAAACAAAAAAAAAAAAAACCCAAAAAAATACAAAAAACCAAACACAAACACAGAAAGAATAATTTCTTACTTCATCTGACCCTGTTTCAGATGGTCTAGCCTTCTTCGGGGCAATAACTGGTGACAGTGACCCTTCAAAATCAAGCTGCAGGAAATAAAAATCCAAAGTAGCTCACTATTGAAATTCCCAAGGTTGTCACAAGTGAGTCACCCGTTGTAACATCCAAATTCCAATGAAGCATGCATTCCCTTACAATGCTTTGGGTACTTCCATATTCTTTGCTTTCTTATAAAATATATACATATACAACATATACATCAGTGCTAGTCAAGAAATAAGAGTAAAATCTTCAGAAGTCATTTTTATTTGACCAAGGTGGTAAGTAGCTTATAAATATTCTTCATAATAAACACAGGCTAAAATGTATACCTGAAATTTATCACTACAGAACGGATTCAATGGCATCTTATTATTTAAGACAAGACACAATCTATTCCTGAGAGAACTCAGTATCTCCCTAATAATTCTGAAGAATTTTCAGCAGCAGTAACACCAGCTGAGAAAAGAAACACATGAGCTTGCTTACGTTATGTGTCCAGGACAGTCTCTCTGTGTTGTAACCCATCATATTCATGAGACACGTTATAAATAAATTCCATTCTGAGTGATAGCTTGGTCCTCCTGGAGCATTGTAAGCATTGTACCACTTGACAAGCATCTGTACCGCAATCTCCTTGGGCAAGATAGCTTTGACCCCTTGCAGGCATCTTTTCACTGTTGGAAAAGAAGAAAAAGTGTATTTTCCATCTTACCTCCTGGTACTACTTCAAATCTGTTCCAGAAGTCTCTACAGGTCTTCTTACTCAACATTTTTTTTAAACTCTCTGGCAAGTCTTTCAATAAAAGCCAGTTCACACAAGCTCCAACAGCTGTTTTTTTAGTTCAGGTTAAGCACAGCCTCTCTAATATACCACACAAAGGGGAAAAAATGTCCCTTTTTTGGTCATTGCTGAAACCAGCTTGTGTCTGAACTGGCATCTCAGCCTTCCTCAAGCAAGAACATATACCATTATAGACAGTGAAGAAACATGAAGAACAAAGGAAGTTCTAACAGTAGATGAATCACTGAAAGCAACAGAGCTCACCTAAATAAATGGTAGCAGCTCTAGAAGGTAAGTCAACAGAGTTTGGAGTATCTGTTACCAAACCATTACAGTCTGAGCTGTGCATAAGCTACTTTAAAAATGAACTCTCAGAAATTAGGGAACTTATTTCATGCGTTGAATTCTGAATCATACCTAGTTCTGAAGTGGCCATTTCAGGAATTGTAATCCGGACCATTGTGTTATTGCTGAGTTCCTGAAAAAATAATAATTAAAAAAAAAAGGTAATAATCAAATGACACGGATAAGTAAAGCCAGCATCCTTTTCTACCAATGCAGAGCTCATTTACATATTGAGCATATTCCTAATTCTATTTGCTACACTAAAAATTTACAACTTCAGGTGCCAGCTCCACAGAAGTCTCAAAATGGACCTTGAGCTGAATCACTGCAGGGAATCAAATTATGTCACTTCTAGAGTATTCTATAGAGAGAAAAATGTGGTGTGGTATTTTGCTGTCAAGAGCTGTTAGCAGTGTCTCACTATGCAGCAGAAGGAAACTTGACCCTCACTTTGCTAACAAAGCACTGACTCAAACTGCAGGATAATACCTACTAAAGTTACTCTGTTGTGGACAGGATCTCTCAGAGCGTGAATGAACGTCCCAAGTTGCTGGAAAGTACAGTCTTCAACATAAGTTGAGTCATGAAGCTTGGAAGAATCCCTTAGCTCTGGTACTGGTGACAAAAGCACACCCTGAAAAGTGGTAAAAAGGATTGCTTAGAATGCTCAAATCCTCTTATTTCAACCAAAGGGCAGCTAAAATTGCCCTTTTTAACATATTAAGAAGTATTTTTAAAAGAAATATAAATCTTTCCAATCTCTGCCTCCAAAGTTTTACAGAAATCATAAATAAATAGGGCAGCACTAAACTAACCTGTTTATTCAGGGAATTGAAGAAATTAAAATAAAAGATTTAGCTCCATGACATATTTTTAAAGTTAAAAATTAAATCAATCAGTAGAAGCTGTTACAACTACACTCTTTCCAAGGCAGAACTTCCTTTCTTCTTACCTCTTCAAGGGGACCCAAGTGCTTGTTCAGAGGCTTGGATGGAGTGCTGACACTGTCCAAGGGGGTGCTTGGACGAGGCATTTGGTTGGACATTGTCAGGGATGGAGCAGGTAGCCCAGGAATAAAAACTTTCCCCACCTTTTTGTGAACAATAGAGATGAAAACAAATAGTGGGTTTTTCACACCTTTGCTTCCATATACACAGACATTAGCAGATTTTAATATCTTAAAGGAAAAGCTTTCAGAAAAGCAGACATGTACTTTAGTTAAAGTTTCTGAAAAGAAGATTAAAGGTTACTACTTCAAATAATCTTTATACACATGTACAACTTGCAGTGCCCGAGGTTCTGCACACGCAGACAGAGCACCTCTACAGAAGCTTTCATTATTTTGGATGAATCATGTCCATCCTAACAACAGCCTGTTGCAAAGCAAAATCATGTTACACCTAAACTATCTGGTACACTACAGAGTAATTTGAATGCTTTTTTTGTTCAGGAACAATTCTTGTTTTCCATACTCTTGAAGTTTTCTTTCTTTGGAAATATTTAGGCATAGGAAAACGGTTCCTTACCCGAACCACTCCAGAATAAAGCACTAGATTTCCACTGCCTTCCAGAACCAGCAGCATATCAATGCCCTGTAAGAATCAAGTAGAATGTTCAGCTTCTTGTATTGAAAACAGTTGGACAATGCAAATGACCCAGCAGGGCCCTCCATAGTTAACTGCCCACGCAGAGTTAGGTACCTGCACAGGAGCTGCATCCTTTGCTTGAATATTGGTAACAGAACCAAAGATCAGCTGTGACTTATCATTGCTTTCTTGAAATTTTACACACCTAGAGATTTGAGAGAACAGGACACATGAAAGGAATGTCCTACCTGTTGTTACAGAAAGAAGACAAAGTTAAGGCAGTGTTTTGTTGTGCAGTTACTTTTATTGTGGTATACCCCGTTCCCTCCTCCTTCTTTTGCCCTGCTAGTCAACACATTTTTACTCTGCTAGACTAATTAAAACTCCCAATGTCCTTCTAAAGATGAGGATGTGTAAGAATATCATTCAAATCACAGTGAATGTGCTCTTGCAGCTTCCATTTCATTTAAATGGCCCAAACCATCTATGCCACCATGGTTAAAGACAAGTCATATGAGAGCCAGTAACGTAGCACTCATTGTCATAACAGATCCCCCTAGTGGGAAGAAAGAGTACATTAAAACCTGTATCTAGCTGGCAATTTTTAGTATACTCCCCTTTGTTCACCTGTCCCCAGGATGGGGATGCTCACCGCAGCTGGAGCTGGGATTCCACTAAAAAGCACAGGAACTTCTGCCCACAGAGGTCAGTGGTAATAAACACCTTGGATGCTTGGGAATTCTTCTCTCTATAGGAGACACAGGGATCAGCAGGCTGCTTAGACTGCTACACAAATTTGAGCAAAGTAAAACAGTAACCACAAGCTGCAGGACTGGGGCACACTGGACTTGGTACATCAATTTGCCACAATGTGCCAGTCTCGGTTTTGCTCATTACTCTTCAGACTGACCTTTCTAGCACTTCCATCTCTATATCCCCTACTCCTTGACACACAGGGCACAAACTATTTACCTTTGTTCTCCTGCTAATCTTAGGTTTCATGCTTTGTTTTGCCCCTTTTGATGGTAACACAGAAATGCTCTCCCTAGAAGGTCAAAAAAAGCCCCAAAGCAATGCTCAGATTAGAACCTATTTGGCTTTAGATATTTCATTACACCTTCCCCAGCTCAGAGGGATAGAGATAACACAGCAGGTAAAACTGCTCCAAGCATCCAATTCCCTTTCTCAAGGGAGCTGCACACTTAGTGAGCAGCATTTTTCCAAAAAATTAGGAAGCCCACAGATTTATTTTAAGGCAATGCCACCCACTGGAAGCCTGTGCTAAACCAGTTATTTTACTTTATTTCCCCCTCCTCAGAAGAAATACAGAGCTTCTTGTACCCCAACGTAAGCACCTAACCTCATATTTGTGACTGTTTCTGTCCACAGATGATCTATACACAGCTCAGGAACAATCGGTTCTGTTTCTGGTCCAAGGAAGGAATCACTGCAGGTGCTGTTGGGCGAATGGGTGATGCTGTGCCTCTTGGGGGACTGAGCACTACTGGAGAAATTGAACCTCTGCACTCCAGAGAAAGAATGCACTCCCAGGGCTGGGGAATGAGAGCGGCTGCAAGCAAAGACAGGGGACACTACTGAAAAGTGGACTTTCAAGCTCAGATACACAATGCCATGCTGGTAGAGACTCTAAAAACAAACCAAACCCAACCAAAAGCAGTAGCTGGTTCAATGTTAGTTTCCTTTAGCAATGCACCCCAGGAAAGGAAAACATTTGAGATGTCCATCCTATCCCACAGCTCATACTCTTTGGTATCATCTGCCTACGATTCACATTCTGTGCCCACCTCAAAGCAGCCATGTTGGAGATGGATGGTGAGCGGGACTGCATGCTGGGTGACGATACTGATCTGCTCTGGCTATGGATAGATGAGTAGTTTTGGAAAGGGGATCCCACCGGAGAGTCAGCTTTAGAAAAGCTTCGGAGATGAGCGGTCAAAGAGCTGCTAGTGGCCATATGCTGTGGTGTGCCCATCTGCTCCGAGAACTTCAGCACCGTGTTCTGCTCCTGGGAGAGGAAACAGAGCTGTCTGCAAGCAAACGGCACACAGGCCACTGTAACAGTAACAGCCAGGAACACCCTCAAATGGCTTATTTCAGCAGTTAGGCATTAAAAAAAGAAAATACATCAATGCCTAGGTAGGTCCTCAGCCTAAGAACTTATTCCTGCCAACTGTGACGACCTCAGAGTGACACAAACTACTCCCGAGGTTTTCAGGGCAATGAGTTGTTTGTCACTTTTCTTACAGAACGGAACACTTAGCACACAAACCTCTTGCTACAACATAAGGAATATCACAAGAAGTACAATATACTTCACGACCATCACCAGTGTATGATCTCCCTGGCTGTGGCACAGGCAAATATGTGAAAAACTACTTAAAAAACCCCAAACGACCACACCAAAAAGCCTCTTACTCTCTTATAAATAAAACAAATCAAATACCAGGCATTTCTAACGCACATAGCCATAAGGGCATGTAAACATACACACACATTTTTGATAATACTACTCAGTCGACAAGTTTGTACCTCCGGCTTTACTCTCCGAAGAGCCCAGACAGTGTGTAAACTCTGCACAGTGTCATAGGTCATCACGATGGAAGGCTCAGCACTGAGGAAGACGATCCTCAAGGTGTAGTCAGCAACGTACTGCACTCGGGCAGAGCCAAACACACCTGCTAAAGAAGAATTCACGCTGGTTAGGGCAAAAGGATCGTTTCTGCAGCAGCACTGTCAGGGACAGGGTCAGTGTTTCTCACACCTTCTTTCCTCTCCTATCTCAATTTCTTTCTTGAACAGTTTCCCTGATCACGAAGCAGATAAAACTTCTCAATTCTTACCAGAGCAATTACTTGCAAATTTTGTAATACAGAAAACACTCAAGTGACTCCTTAAGTATTTGATGCCAGACTGATGGACTCTGGTACATTAAAGACACAAACCTACCTCCAGACTTACAGATGAGCGGTGTTATCTCATCTAACGGGTGTAGCATGCTGAACATCGTGGGCAGAGGTTCTCTAGAGAGAAAACAAACAAAGCACATTCAAAACCCAAACACCAGCAAGTGTTCTCTCTTGTAGCTGGTACACATGCTATGATGTCATAACAGCTTCTCAGTCCTTAACAAAACAGAGGCTTGAATCGAGGAGTAGAGACATGTATTTCACTTCACAGAAGCTCGGGGGATTAAGGAAGTAGAGCCAGGCAAATGCTGGTGAATCAAACAGGATGATTAGGTTTTAGTTTACATCTCACAGAGCCCTTGAGAATGACCCCACCTGGTGGACACACAACAAACTTTGGGTGGCCTGAGCAAACAAAGCGAGCACCAGCAGAGTGAAGAGAAGGAAAATGAGAAAACTCTGAACTCAGATTCAGCTAAAGAGTTTAGGCTCCATAGTTCCCAGACAAGCAGCCATCTGCTTCTTCTCAGATGTATGCCCAGTCACAGGGTCTATAATCCTCACTAAAGAGGGAACAGGATGCTCCAGACATTTAAAGCATCCTGCAGCTGAGAGATGTCTCAGTGACAAAACCTCAGTGAATATCCCAGTTGTCCACCACAGCATGGAACCATATCCAGGACAAAACTTGATGAAATCAGGCTAGTAACACCCATATCATGCCTCTCATACCCTATTCCTAGGTTCACTGCTACCAGATGGTTCTTAAAACAAGACAACATCAGAGGAGCATCATGAATTGTCAGCGTTCAGCCCCTTCCTGCTATTCCTGAGGCTTCACCTGATTTCACCTGTCCCTATCATGAACACACAATCACAACCACATTACAAACCTGGGCGGACTTGGAGGGACCTCATGTGAAGAACTGCTGCGCTCAAACAACAAACCATATTTTGTTGGCCAGACATTTGCAACCTGTAAAACAATGACAAATACATTAATGATCAAAAAAAAAAGTTAACTAAATCAAGTACTTACCACATTGAAGCAGCCACCAGCAGCACTTTATGCATACCTCCCCAACCCAGACACAACACGCAAACAGGTAACAAGCTCATTTTTGGACAAAAAGAGAAGGACTGCACTCACCTGAAAAGGTAAAGCAGCGATGTAATCCTTTCCCTCTATGCTATGCACATTTATACAGGAATTCTGCAATATGCAGATACATTTCTCTACTATTTCATCGCTTCCTGAAACTAGGAAAAACAAACAAACAAGCAAACAAACCCACACAAAAAACACACAACCAGAAACAGTGAAATTTCCTTCCTTCCTTAGATATCTTCTGTACACAAAAGCAAACTCGAAGGCTCAAAGGGGTGGGGTGGGGCTGTGTTAACACAGCAAGTCTTGATGATTAAACTTCTCACACCAAAAAAGCTGAACCCAAAATGTGTTTGGTATTACAGCAAGAAACTTACCCTCAGCCTTTTCAGATTTCTCCCGGGGTATAGTGAAGTCACACCATAAGGCCTGAAAAACCAAACACAGTATAAATATTTCTGAGGAATGAGACAATGCTGCTACAGAACCTCATCTTCCCACATCTGCCAAAATAATTCCACCTCAGAACACTTTAAAACAGTCAGCGAGTTACTCTTTTTAGCTGATTCAGTCACTGCTTTCCCCCGTTTTCATACCTGCAGAACAGGGCTGTCAACAGTGAACGCCTTATAAACAGTAGATGCTTGGGTTTTACTTCCTTTGCTCCAGATGACCATATTGCTGGCCACATACAATTCTTCATCGTAGTCCACCTCTTCCCCGGCATCGCTGATGCCTTTCCTCAACTGCCAACTTTCCTGAAAAGCGAGATTTTTTTTAGAGGAAGAGTTCCAAACCCTCCTGGTATGACCGCAATAGCCAGTCACCGCTCGGCGGGCACGGTGGGGCCGTATCTTTGGGAAGCAGGAGAGCCAGGCCCAGGCCCAGGCCTCGTACCCGCTGCCGCTCGTGGATGGTGACCTCCCGGAGAGACCCTACCAGGCCGGCGGCCCCATCGGAGGAGCAGAGCTCAGAGGCGGGCTGCAGCCTCCGGAGCTGGAGAGTGAGGGCACTGGGGTGGCGCCGGCAGTGCTCACGGCCCCGGGGGGCGAACTCCTGCAGGTCGCCGGCCGCAATCATCGTCGCCCTCTCGTCAGAGTGGTCCGACATGGGGGCCCGATATCCTCATTATTTCCGGGAGGGACGGACGGACGCGCACAACCCGCCGCGACCGGGCTCTCCGGCTACCCGCGCCGCGGGGGTGTGGGGTATGGCGGTGTCACAAGGACGGGGGCCGGCTCCTCACACGGGCGCCGGCTCCTCACACGGGCGCCGCCATCTTGTGGCTCCCACTCTGCCCCGCGGCGCCGCGCGGAGGCCGCCGGGAGGAAAGATGACGGCGCGGCGGGAAAGGTGGCGGTCTAGCGGTGGCCTTAGGCCGAGCTCGGAGGCATTCGGCGGTGGTTCCTGAGAGGAAAGCCCCTCAAAATGCCGCCCTGGCGTGGCGTAATCACAGGCATTTGTAAAGCAGACTCGTGGAGTCTGGTTCATGCTCTCAGCAGCTGAGCACTGATTGCAGAAGGATAGAGTTAGAAACTTTCAGGCTGAATAAGCACAGAATGGACTGAAGCCAGGGAAGACCCCCTGAGACTAGAGGATGGAATGACCTCGAAAGCTAAAATAACCAGAAACAAGCTGCAGTAATTAATAGCAATCTCAAAAGACAGTAAAATTCTGTCAGCCTTTACAGGTAATGCCTCGTTGTGGCTGCTTCACATAAACCAGAGACAGTTCTGGGCAGAGATCAAAGTATGAGATGTCTTTTCTGTAACCTGTGGTGATTTTAATACTACAAACCACACCTCTAGGAGTAGAACTTCAATGTAAATGTAGCACCTTAGTATCACAGATTGGGGAACAGTGTAATGAATTAGGTAATGGATGGAGTACAGATACAAAGATTTGTGTGATGCAAAACCATCTAACCAATCATATATATTGTACTGCATATAAACTGCTGCTGTTTGAGCTAATGGGATAGATTTACAATATGTCGCCAAGCACCTGAAATAAGACAAATACCTTGGCTTTGTGTGTTAATTTGCTTTGTAAAGGACAAAGGGTAAAGGATTCTTTTGGGGGGGCTACACTGCCACCTTAATTTCCTGCACACCTCTCTTTTTCCTGTCTTCTGTTGCAACTTTCTTCATCAACTTGGGCCTATCTCACCCTTCATAAGCTGAATTGTCATTAGATTTTAACATCTTTCCAAAGGCAGGCATGTGCTGCGAGTTACTCATCTGCCAGAATCAGGTGGGATAATCAGGGTGTTTTTTTCTTTTGAAGAACAATCTTCACTGATGAGATCAGCACTGCACTGTTCATCTGTCCATCTTGCAGGCGCTGCACAGGGATGTGCTGTCAGCAAGCAAGTTTGTCCTGATGTCTTTTCAACCACTTGTACACTGCAAAATGAGCTCTCACCTTTATCATCGCTCACCTAAAAAAGAAAGAGTTACTGGCTACAGATCACAGCCAATTCCTATCTGTGTTGCAAAGCACAAAAATTTGTCTGATGGGCAATAATAACAGCAAAAAACAGTATGAAGTGTGCTGATGAGAACTGGAAGTGCATTCAGACAAGGATTATTTATTTATGTATTTATTTATTTATTCCCCCCCCCCCCAAAGATATTAGTTTCACATGAGAAATCAAAGGAGGAGGCAGAAGGTGGTCAAGAACTGAAAACATATTTGAAACTGTGGTTCCAGTGTGTGGTTTAGGGAATCCCTGGTTCAGGTCAGGACCATGAGCACTCCCAGTTTCTCAGAAAGGAAAAGAAGCCCACTGGGGAAAGCCAGCAAACTGCAAACTGTTTGTGAGCTGTATCCTGTGACTGGGGTATAATATTTGACACAAAGGGGCTGTCTGCCTTCAGCTAAATATGTGCTGCCAAAAGAATTTGGTATTTAAAAGAAAAGGAGGCCCTGAAAAAAATATAAAAATAGACCCAAAGAGGAAGCAGAAATCACAGGGAGAAGAGATTTAGCAAAGTGAGAATAAGAACACAGAAAAAGCAAAGGGAGGGAGGATCTCAGCACATAACTGTGGAAAGCCTGATTGCCAAGGACCACTTCTGCTAAATGGGCCCATTTCACAAATGTGATGTTGCCTCTGAAGTCTTCAAATAGTCTTCTGAAGAAATGGTGTCAATGCCCTGAAATGAAACTGAAAAAGAAAACCCTAAAGGGTCAAATTCAGTCTCTCGCTGAATGCTCCAAGGGGTCTCTGAGAGCATGTACAATGCTCGAAGAGAGAAAGCCAACAGTACCCATGGAGCTGCTGGATGTATCGGTATCTCACCCAGGCAGGAGAAGGTTGTGGTGATAAAAATGATCGCAGATAAAGACATCTCTGGACTCTGAATGCGCTCACGTGATCCGTGCTGCGTTGCAGCACCTGGAAAGCAGCGAGCACTGCTGGTTTAGCTCCCATCACAATACTCGCCTGAGAGTGTCTCCTCTCCCTGCTTCTTCTCCACTCACCAGCCTCTTCCTCACATCAAGCAGAAGATGCTTAGTCTTCTTGCATCAGCTTTAATCTATTTTTCCTCTCTCGTTTAAGCTGGACCTCAGGCGACAAGTGCCCGCCCTTCACTGCTGATCGTTTCAAGATGGGAGAGGCTGCTCCGGATTGAGAGGGGTGGCAAGGGGGACAGAAATTCAATCCCTGTTGCTGAGGCCCGAGAATATGCAGCAAATAAGCAGCTTTGCAAGTCAGAGAAGTCTGGGAGCAATTTGTTCTTTTTTTTTCCCAGTGAACTTAAGGCGCTTTTTCTTCCCAGCTGGGAAAGATTTCAGAGAGGATTTTGTATGGGTCTTTTCTTTCTAACAGCCTTCCCAGCTCTTGTTATAAATAAGCAGTGTCAACACAGAGCTGTCTTCTTGCCACATCTCTGTTTCCATGATGTGCTGATGTGATAATCGAACAAAACTGACATCTCATTCCCTAACTTCAAAGCTTTGGGAAGACTACAGCAGACATTACACTTGGGTTGTAGTTGCAGAGACTTTTCTGTGCAGGGAGTGGAAAGGTTGGAGCAGAGAAATACCCTGAGTCCCATACATTCTGGCTGCTGGTTCCCCAAATCCCAGTCCCTTCTCATATGTGGTGAGGGAAATGCTGATGGCCTTGGGCCAGCTTGGTCTCAAACCTCTTCCTTGACCCCATTTGGGTCAAGTTCTGAATACCCAGAAACTCCTTTGTTTCCTTCTTCTGCCATCAGGAGGCATGCTCAGTTTCACAACAAACAGCTGTGTTCCATGTTGTTTTCACTTGGGTCTGCCTCCTTTTCTCACTGTGGCTTGGTTTTGTCTCTGTACCCTCTTGTCCTGCTCCTCTGGTCCAAGCAAACAAGAAGGAACAGTGCTTTCAGTACACTGTGCGCTTCCAAGCCTGCAACACGGGGTCCCATACTTGTTTCCTCAGGCAGAGGCCATGTCCCCACCTTCTCTCTGGAGGGCTCAGAAAGAAGGGGAGGCTGGGAGGGAAGAAGTCTTGGTCCTCAGAACATGCAAATACCACCCTCAACACCTTTTGGACCTGAGGAACAATTTCTTCCCTGCAAGAGCGGCCAAGGCCTGTCCCAGGCTGCCCACGGCAGTGGTGGACTCCCCATCCCTGCAGGGGTTTCAGAGCCGTGGAGATGTGGTGCTGAGGGACACGGTTTAGTGGTGACCTGGCAGTGCTGGGGCAATTTTGTCCACTCGTGGACAGCTGAGGGACCAGCTCTTCTCAGCACCGAGGACTGCACCCTGCATTCCCTTGGGGCTCGTCGCGCCCTCTCGGGCCGGCGACGGTGGACTGTGTGACACCCACCCACCCGCAGTCCTTCTGCTGCCGGTGCTGCCCGTTTCCCGCCCCCGGGAGGCGGGCCGCGGCGGGGCCGGGGCGGGGCCGAGGGGAGAGGAGCGGAGCTGGGCCGGTGGCGGGGCTGGTGGCGGGGCGATGGGCGGCGGGCGATGGGCGCTATTCTGGGCGCTGCTGGCGACCCTGTGCCCGTCCCGCGGAGGCACCGGTAAGTCTTGGATGGTCCCGGGGTGGGGGTGACTGGGATGGCTCGGGGGTGGTGGAACTGCTCGGGTGCCGGTAGAGGGGTCCAGGGAGGGCTGTTTGTTCATGTTACCTGCAGATGCTGCTTCGGTTCAGCGGGAGTAGGGTGTTGCATGGGCACCTCAGTGGCCCCTGCACCCTGCTCCTGGTCCCTGGGCCTGCAAACCTCAGCAGAGCTTTAGTCCGGGGTTGGGGGGAGCTCAGGAGTGACTTCACCGCGGGTTTCTGGCATTGGCGTACCTCAGATGTGCTAGCCCCAGAAAAAGTGGGTTTGCTGTCTTGGTGTGCAGCTCTGCCTCTGCTGCGTGTCCCAGCACTTTGCTGATCTGCTGAAAGGAGGTTTGAGACAGGTGAGATCGGTCTCTTCTCCCAAGGAACAATCAACAGGACAAGAGGAGCCGGCCTCAAGTTGCACCAGGGGAGGTTTAGGTTGGACCTGAGGAATAATTTCTTACCCTCCAGGGTTGTCAAGGCCTGTCCCAGGCTGCCCAGGGCAGTGGTGGAGTTCCCATCCCTGGAGGGGTTTCAAAGCCATGGAGATGTGGTTTAGTGGTGACCTGGCAGCACTGGGGTAACCATCAGACTGGATGATCTTCAAGGTCTCTTCCAGCTTACATGATTCTGTGCCTCTCTGTTTCTGTGATGAGCCTCTGTTTGCTGAGGACACCGCGATGAGCAGGGACCAAAAGCTGTGACAGCTTGGTGGGACTGGGATTGATCCCATTAGCATACTGGCGCTGGGGCAATTCCCCAGGAAACACTGCATCTTGTGGCACAGGGATGCACTTTGGGCTGCTGCTGTTACTCTGCTGCCTTGTCAGCTCCATGTGCTCAGTGACCAACAAAAAGAGACAAAAATAGGCTTTGGACCTAAAATGTGTCATCATCAGGGTCACCTGATATTTGATCGTGGGCTGGGGTCTGCTGGGGGTCTGTGGTCCGTGCTGGGGGATGTCGCAGTCGGTGTGCAGATGGGGTTTAGGAAGGAATGCGAGTGTTTGCTTTGGGCAGAGTGGAGTTAAAAGTGTTGACTCTGTAACGGCAGGAGCCTGCAGGGAGGGGAACTCACCGGCTTTCACCAGGACTCCTGTGCTGGTTTAGACTGTTTGAACCCTGAGAGTCTCTTTGGAAGTCAGGTGTCGTCCTAGGAAGAGCTCCGAGGGGATGGGGAGGTGGCAAACCTGCCGGTATGGGCTCTGGGGGGTCTTCCTTCCGCCTTCCCTGTGCCGGTGAGAAGACACCCTCAGCCAGTGCCCGGGAAGAAAGCTGGTGTTGGCAGGTGAATTGCTTCCCATAATGAGACATGCAGGGATGTCAGGAGCATTTTGGCAGAGCTGTTTTCTGCTGCCTTCCTTCAGTTTTGCTGCCAACCCAGGTGTTTCAAGAGAGCAGCCACTGAACTTTGGCTTTATTTCCACGCCAGCTCTTCCCTGGGACCAAGCTGCAGCAAGCAAGGGGAGCTGCTCCAGCATGGCAGGCACCCATGCAGGCTTTCCACTCTTCGGCTCCGCTATGGGCTTCTGGAGCCAGCCTGAGTGAGTGGCTCCGGGCGCAGGTGAGGGGTGTCCTGCTACATAGGGCAAACCCTTCAAAGGTGCCATGAAGATCTGGGGGTGGCAGTGGTACCTGTAGGAAGCGCTGGATGTGAGAAATTCCTGGTGTCACATGAGTCAGAGAGGAAAGTATTTCATTCCTGGGCCAGCAAACACCTCTTCCCACTTAACCAGGCTAGAAAATGAGGCAAAGATCCTCTTCGCTTTTAAATCTGAGGCAGCCTGGGGGAGCAGAAATCATCCCAAAGGGATGATCCCAAGGGCAGGGACTGACGCAAGCATCCCTGTCCTCCTGAGCCAGAGGTCCCTGCTGGGGGAGCTGGAAAGCTGTGAAACAGAGCATAAAAGCAGCTGTTTGAGGTTAGATTGTGGTGGGCAGTGAGTGGCTCCCACTCCAGGAAGAGCGGGAAGGGGATTTGGGGTCGCTTGCTTGTTTGAGTTTGACAAATCTTTTTCTGGAGCTGTTTGAGAGCTGGTAACCCAGATGGCAAGTAAATAGTTTTGCAGCAGTCACATGGCTTTTGTTTGTATAGGGGTGGCACAGCTTAGGAAGCAGGTTGGAAAAGTTCAAAGTCTTTTTTTTTTTTTTTTTTGTCTGAAAGGGAAACCCATTGTTTTTTTGTGAGAGCCAGCAAAAACCTTGAGCTTTCCTCTGCGCCACCAGACCGGGTAGAACTTAAAAGCCCTTCTTGAGTAGAAGTAGCAGTGCTCGAGGGTTAAAAATAGTGAGCAATTTAGAAAAGAGATATATCCAGCCTCAAAATGAGGTAGTGTTTCTTGGCTCTCGGGAAGGCACACTAGGCTCAGGCCTCGTTACTCACAGCAGTAATGACGTAGCTTTAAAAAACTTGTTGTTTGATGTTTGGGGACCAAGATGTGCCTCAAAACAAACTCAGAAATGCAACGGTTGTGCTTTCTACCCGTGGCATTCTCTTTAAAATCCTGAATAGTTTGAGTGGGGTTTTTTTTGGAAGAGGCAAAGAAATGAAGTTGAGATTCCTCTCTGGCACAATGCCTTTGCTTGCTGAAAGCAGCCACTCTGCTTGGGATTTCTGTTTGCCTCTGAAAGCCTCAGGAAACTCAGAAACGGTCTAGTAAAAGCATCTACTTGTGGGATATTCCTTTAGATCAGAGAAATCCATGCTGGGGACTCTTTCTCTGCCCCAGCTGAAAATGCACGAGGTGAGGCCCTGAAAGGGGTTTACTGGAGTTAAGTCCCAAATTCCTCCTGCTCAGGGATCCTTTTATATTCCAGTCTCATGGGTGTGATGCAGCAGAAATAGCTCCTGCCGAAAGAGAAGCGGCTGAGCACTTTCTTTAACCTGGGTTGCTCCTATTTGTTTTAAAAAGGGTTTTTTTGGAGGTGGTGCTGGTCCATAGTCAGTCTTGGGACAGCCTCCAGATCCATATTTCCTCCTTGGGGATCTTATGAGAGGTGTCAGAGATTATGAATTTTTGGAGCATCTGTGAATTAAGTGCTTTCTATTATTAATGGGAATGGTGGGGCTTTGCAGGGTTTTAGAGGGGGGGCACTTACTGCTTGGTGGTGACAAACCCAAGGTCTTCTCTTGCAGATGACGCTGACCAAAACCAAGGTCTAAGGCCATACCTGTTGGCAGAGTCCCACCACTCTGAACAAAGTGTGGCAGCTGTTGGTTACTGGCCTCACCAGAGCACAGAGCAGCCCTGGGAAGAGCCCTCAGCCAGCTCTCTAGGATGGATCAAGTTTAACCCCACGGTGCGACACATTGTGATTAATGAGCACAGGGATGTCACCTTTAATTGCTCCATCAAAGTGCCTCAGCAACTGCTCAGGCTGGATGCGCCGAGCATTTCCTTGTGGAAGGATGGGAGGGAGCTGCACATGCCAGACCACATTGCCACCAGCCACTTTGAGATCCGCGATGAGGATGAGGTGGTGATGACATCCACCTTCAGGTAACCTGGAGGGATGCCCTCCATGTTGGCTCCTGGGGAGAGCCAGGAGTAGTCTGGGCATCTTACAGGGGCTTTGGCCTGGGACTAGGATGGGCAGGGACTCCCTCGTCCCCAAAGGCTGGCATTACAAGCTCAGCTTCTGCTTGATGTGCACTGTGGGGCGGTTGGTACTGTTTGAAACCCTTCTCCAGGCTGTCAGTGTGGTCATGTCCTCCTGTGGGAGCTGTGTGCAGGGCTGGTCTTCCTGTCCAAGCCCTGACATGGTCTCCATTCTCTCTGGCAGCATTCTTGCCGCCCAGCGCTCTGATAATGGCTCCTACATCTGCAAACTCAATGTCTCTGGCACAGAGGTGGTGTCGGATCCCATCTTGGTGCATCTGGAAGGTGAGCTGGAGGAGGGACAGGGTGGACATACCAGAGGTGTGGAGCATTATGCCCTGGCTGAGTGACAGCCCCTGGGACCATGAGCTGGGAGCTGTCCTCCAGGAAAAGGGAGTCCTTCCTGGGAAGGGGCTTTTTGTCAGAGCTAGGCACAGCCCCTGGCAGGATGGTTTGGGGTTGTTGATAGGGCTGCATTGCTGAGGTCTCTGAATCTCTTGCTTCTCTGCTTGTGTCCATGAAGGGCTCCCACACTTCATTCGTCAGCCCGAGAAGCTGAATGTCACCAAGAACAGTCCCTTCAACCTCACATGCCAAGCCGTGGGCCCGCCAGAGCCTGTGGAGATCTACTGGTTTCGCAACAACATCCGACTCAATGAGAAGCCCCGCATCTCCCTGTCAGTCTTGACTGTGCCAGGTGAGGCCGGCAGTGTCCTTGCTAGGGCCATCTGAGACACCTCTGTGTGACTACTAGGGAGGGAAGAGACAGGGCACCCAAACTGCTCTTTCCCAAGCAAGAATCAGTTTTTTCTTCTAGCCTGTGGTAATGCCAACAGGTACACTGCTGCTCTTATGGGCTTCTTTAGTGGTGTACCCCTCTTAATGTCTCTGGAAGACTTTAGGTGGGCCCCTGCAGCATGTCTCTAGGCCAGCCTGGTGGAGCACAGGGAGAAAAGTCCTTCATGTAACATAAAACCCAGTGTGGTTTTGCTGCAAAGGCAAGAAAGTTGATTTGTTCATGAGGTGAAGGACACTAGTTAATTAGCAGCGAGACTATAAGTGAATTGTCTTGGCGTCCAAAGGCAGTCTTTAAAAGGCAGTGAAAGCTGTAAGAAGTGATTCATTCCTCTTGGCTATTCTTGCATCCAGCTGGCACATGCTAGACTGGATCATCTGAACTGAATCCTCCTGGCCCGGGCTCCCCGTTGCACTGGGATGCACTGCTGCTGGTGCAAGCAAACACTCATCGTTTTCCAGCACATTGTGGTGAAGCCTCTTCTGTGCTGCGGCAGCAAGCAACATGCCCAGGGGGGACAGCCCTGCGCCTTAAGAAAAATCCTCTGCACAAGATGAAAATCCTGAGCAACGTTGCTGCCTGGGATCATCTCACACAGGCCAAGCTCCAGGCTTGGGGTGGAGAGGCCGGGAAGTGGTTGGTGGAGAAGGACCTAGGGGTGTTGGTTGACAACTGGCTGAAGATTAGCCAGCCTGTGCCCAGGTGGTCAAGAAGGCCATCAGCATCCTGGCTTGTGTCAGCACTGCTGTGGCCAGCAGGACGAGGGCAGGGATTGTTCCCCTGGACTGGGCATGGGAGAGGCTGCCTCTCGAATCCTGAGTTCAGTTTTGGGCCCCTCACTCCCAGAAGGACATTGAGGGGCTGGAGCACGTTCAGAGAAGGGCAGCTTAACTGGGAAAGAGTCTAGAGCACAAGTCTCATGAGGAGCAGCTGAGGCACCTGGGGTTGTTCAGCCTGGAAAAAAAGGAGGCTCAGGGGAGACCTTCTCACTCTCAATAACTCCCTGACAGGTGGAGGCAGGTGGGGTCTGTCTCTTCTCCCAAGGAACAAGAGACAAGGCAAGAGCAACCGTCCTCAAATTGCGCCAGGGGAGGTTTACGTTGGACCCGAGGAACAATTTCTTCCCTGCAAGGGCTGTTAGAGCCTGTCCCAGGCTGCCCAGGGCAGTGGTGGAGTCCTTGTCCCTGGAGGGGTTTCAAAGCCATGGAGATGTGGTGCTGAAGGACATGGTTTAGTGTTGCTCTGGCAGTGCTGGGTTAACAGTTGGACTCAACTTAAAGGTCTCTTCCAGTCAAAACTATTCTATGATTCTATGCCAACACCCCAGGGGAAACTAGAAGCTGTCTGCACTCGGGTATTTCCAGCAGCCCCCCAAACCAGTCGTTCTCCATTATCAGCTGGGAGATTTGAGCAATCTTCAAACAGCAATAAGTCATTTGACCCCAGCTGTGGTGGTGGGCTCTTCTGCTTTCTGCCTTTCCCTTTTTGAATGCCAAACAAATGCTTACTCAGGAGGTTGTGCAACGGTGCAGTAGAAATGTACGTTCCTGCCCGCCCACTGTGCTGTGTCTCACGCTGGCAGCACACTCGTGGTCATGGCATGGAAGATGGGTGAGCTGGATAGAAGGGGTCACCCCCGGGCAGTCAGTGCAGAAATGCCATGGAGGGAAGTGATGAGCGTGAAATAAAGGGCCTATTGTGTTGCTGGAAATCTAAAGCAACAAAAGGAAGCCTCAAGGGTTTTCTGGGAGTAGCAGGTGGAGAACTGGTGTGACTGGGGTGTTTGGGGCAGATCTGGTGAACAGGTCCTTGTTTTTCTCCCTGCAGGTCTTGATGAAACAACGCTGTTTAGCTGCGAGGCTCACAACAGTAAAGGGCTCACCGCATCCAACCCAGCACAAATCAATGTGAAAGGTAAGTGACAACATGATGCTTTCTTAATTTTTTGACCACATATATTCAAGCTGGAGCT
>JANHGN010020619.1:51873-68686 GCA_024605025.1 Megaceryle maxima | reverse complement strand
TTTAGGGCTGGACTGTGTAGAGCAGGGTTAAGGGTTGGGCTCGGTGATCCCAAGGGGCTTTTCCAACCTGAAGGATTGTATGACTCGGGGCTGCTGCTGCTGTAAGTACAAATGAATATATGCTAGGCCTGGCAATTAGAAAGAAGTTTCCTGAACAGTGAATTATGGCTATGGCCAGTCTTGTGGGGCCTATTTGTTTACTTATTTCTACAGTCCGTAGCTTTATGAAAGGGATTTTGCACCACAGTGTCTGTGACTCTGGCTTTGGAGCCCCTACAAAATAGAGGTGAGACTTTGCAAGTGTTGTGGTTTCAAGGGCAAAAAATTGCCTCAGTTGATGTTACAGACCATGGTGCCCTTTGGAGCCTTTATTATATAGACAGTCTTTAAAATCTTCATACACCAGTATTGCTGATAAGGTGTTGAATGCGTTTGTTGGATGAACAAACTGGAGATAATACATCCTGTCCATAGAGATGAGTGTGCTCAATGTTCTACAGTTGTCTATAATAAGTTCTGATAAGTCTTTCTGGAAATCACAAAAGAAAGGAGAATAACAGAGTGTGGAGGATTTTTCAACAGCTGAAGTGCTGGGACGTGTCTCATTTCTCCACGTGCCAACAGTGGACATTCCCAACAGTCAGTCAGCTCACGCTGTCTGGAGAAGAATGCCATTATTCTCATTTACAACATTTAAGGTCACTGGTGGGGTTGGGTCCTATCCCCTGCAATATTTTTTTTGTGATACCTGGTCATGTTCTCCTAAAGTCCTGTGCCTGCAAGTCCTGTGAAGCTGCAGGCAACTTCCACTCTGTAAGAGTACCCGTCTCGCATCCCCGATTGCCAGGAACCAAAAGTGTGTCTGTGCAACTCTGTAAACAGAAGGCAAATGGCAAGAATCCAATTTATGGTTTGAAATCATGTCCTTTTAAGAGTTGTGCAGAAGCCTATGCAGTGTCTGGAGATGGCAGTGATAGACGAGAGATACCCTTAAATATTCTGGCTCTGTTGTGTATGGGGTGATATGCACACGAGGAATGACAAAGGAGTCTTGCCCCAAAAGCTCCGTAGCTTAGTACCCAGCTTCTGGCATGTCTTTAGGCTCTGCTAACGATCCCTTTGCAATTGCAATGTATGATAGCTGTGTCATGGTGTAGCTTCGTTATGCTAATTTTGTTAGAAGTTACGTGCTTTTTTTGTGGCAAAAGCAGCAATTTTGGGAAAGATTCACACAGTCAGCGATGGGGCGTACAGAAAGGAGTGCCAGAGGTGAGACGTTGCTGCACCTGCCTGGGTTGTCTCCACAAAGGCAGGAGCTGCAGTGAGTCTTAGCAATATTTTGCTAAGGCAAAATATTTTGTGAATGGCAAAGCTCACGTTGGCTGCATCCACTGTCCTTCGAGGAGCGTGTGTTGAGCCTTGGTTCCTTACAGTTAACACTGTATTTTGATTAAAGCACTGCATAAAATCTCTTCAAAGCGGTGCATTTTCTGTTTCCATAACACACATATCAATAAGCAGTAGTTGGTCTTAATCACAAAGGATATTTTCTAGGTACATTTGTAGAACACAAGCTACTGTAATGAGGATTTGAGTGGCAATTTCATATGCGAAGTAATATCGGTCTCTTGCTATTTGTTCTTTTAAGTACCATTTTATAGGAGTAGCTAAATATCAGAGTGTTCATCAAATGATTTGTAGCAAGGAGCAATAGGTCCTTATTATAGATCCTTATCAGTTGATGTTGGCTAGTTGCTGTGAATCAGAAAATGCTTGATTTCCCTTCATTTTTCTTACTGCTGTTTCTCTCCTTGCAAGCTCCTCCAGGAGATGCCTAAAGAAAATATGGCCATGAATTAGGTGACTTTGGTGTACACACCTTCCCCCGGGTTGTGCCAGCACGGTGGAATTATGGCAAGAACAGGGTGTTGGCACAGCAAATCTTGAAGGCTTTGGAGCACGCTGGTGCATTGCAGCTCTGGTCTCAAGCAGGCGTAGCTCCTGAGCTGTTACACAGATCAGAAGTGAGAGCTTAACTGTTAGCCCTGTGCTGATGAAAAGTGCATGCAGATTACTTCTCCTATCTCTCTAATGTGAGTATGAATTGAAGGGTTTTGTGTTTTGTATCTCTGTAGTGGGGTTGCTGGTAATTAAAAGCATCAGGCTCGTAGAGTCCACAAAACCACTCTTTGTGCAAAGGTACTTTTCTGATGTCTTGGGTCCCGGGGTTAGAAGTCTAGAGAGACATGTTCTGGTGGAAGCTTTGTCAAAGAAAGATCAGTCTCTCCAAGAGAATTAGGAAGTAATTTGGGTTTCACCTTACACAAACCCAACCCTGTGTTCAGCTGGGAGGCAGCAAGGTCTGGGAGCAGCTTGTCTCTGCGACCACCTTGGGTGTCAAGTCATGTCCTGCTGTCAAGCCAAGGAGCTGCAGTTAATCATTTTAGGGTCTGGGGTGGGAAGCCACGTGAAAGATCACCCCTTTTCATATGAGATGAATCTGGTTGCTTGGGTTAGCCACGGACTCACATTACAATGATGGTGCCCTGCCTTCTGTTGGGGCCACTGAGTGTTGGCACTGGCTTCCTCTCTCATGTGTCACCTCTTTCATTCCAAGGCATGGATCAAGGCAGCTTAGGTGTCAGAGGCATTCAGAATGGAGGTAGGTAACAGAGACTGTAAATTGCTCTAAGACCTGTCCTTTACCTCAGGTATTTGTCTTGGGAAGCAGAAGATGTGAAGAAACACTATGCAGTTGTTGCCAAGGAAATCTGAAGATTATGTTCTCGTTTTGATACCTGATGTGTGAAAAGGACCAGCATGAAGTCCCCGTCTACTCAAAAGATACCTTGAAAAATCATTTGAAAGAAGATAATTTCCATATATGAAATGTTTTCAGGATTGGGCTCCTATTTGGCAAGGTGTTTGGATTTAGTCCTGGGGCTAAAGTTTACCCCCTTGCACTGTTTAGGGCCTGTGCATCATTGAAATCCCATTAAGATCTTAGAATTGAAGTGCCATTTAATGCTGTGTAGTCCAAGGACCATTCATGCCCTGAACTCGGTTTTCAGGAGCACTTACAAGCACCAGCAAATTGGGGTCCAACCTGTTTACGTAACCAGCCAGGCATGGTTTGCAACTACTTGTCAAGTGACAAAGAGTTTCGAAACCAATTACCAGGCAAACTGAGCTACACTTTGGGATATTAAAAATTGCAGCACAAAAGTCAAGGACTTAAATGCTAAGTTCTGGCCCAGGTGTAGTAGCCACAGTAGAAGTACCTTTAGGGGAGCCTTTGAGTGTTGAGCATTTCTGAAAGTGTGCAATTTCTACACAGAAAGAGATAAAACAGTGAAGTTGTGGGGTTGGTTGGTTTGTTTTTTCCTTCTCAAAACAGTGTTGCTGTTTTAACTAATGTATGTATCTTGTTTAAAATCAATCTACTGCTTGAAGCTGCCTGCAGTTTCATGTACCTTTCTTGGTGAATAATGCAGGTCTTGCTCAAAACACTGAAAGTCGCCAAAAGCCTGAGAAAAAAAAAAAATCTATAATGTCATTAATTAGAAACTGAATGAAAAATTGCATTATACCAGGTTTTTGAAGTAGAACCAAAATTACTCGTCTTGTGGTTACTCCTCTGATACAGGTTTCATTTTCCTCAGTTAAACCTGGCTTCATAAGTACATTAATGATAGCATAACTATTTGGTTATATGATGACAGGTGAAGCTATTGATTTGATCACAAGCAAGGATTTGACTAAATCTTTTGGCATAAATTCAGACTGCAAAAGAAATGTGTCATCACGCGGAGGGAGGAACCCCAAGATGTGTTGTGAGGTCTGAAATGTTAGATCCCAAACATTTGCAGATACAGGAATGCCATCACAGTAAAAGAAATTGCAAATACCTGGAAATCCCTAACATAAATGTCTGTGAAAGGTGATGTCTGTAGACATCTGTATCACAGCTGTCTCTAACAGTGGTCAGGACAGACATGGTAGCACCAAGATCTTTGATGCCTTAGTTGTCTTTGGGACCTGAAGCCCAGATACCCAGAGAGCCAAAGGCAGGAGAGGTCCAGCCCCTTTGCCTGTGTAAGTCAACATCTCTTCCTGTGCTGCTCTGATTTGCTGCAAGTCAGGATCTCTCGCGGCAGAAGTTAAAGCTGGGTTGAAGGTCCTGGGCTGGTGGTTTGGTTTTTGCATGTAGGGTGAAGAAAGAGTGTATTTTTGATATTTTTTTATTTTATTTTATTTTTTAAATCAGAAGTAGAAAACTTCCCTGGCTGTGAGGCTAAGGGTGAGGCAGGAAGCCATTAGCTGTTGTTTCTGCCAGAGTGAAAAATACCAAGGCAAAAGAAACTGGGCTGGAGAGATCATTAGATAGACCATGAGATTAAGAAGGTGGATTATTTATTTTATCTTGGTGCAGTGGTCATTCACCTGAGAACAGTAGTTTCTATTCACATTTTATTCCACTATGCACCATCGTATGTTAGATGTTAGTGGGACAGAGTGTGTTGTAAACATGGGTTTGGTGCCTGGATGGCTAATTCAGTGCTAGTGTCATTATCAAAGGTTACAAAGAAAGAATGTCCAGACAAGACTGTTCCTCATAAACCATCTCCTGTATTTATTCAGATGTGACTAATGATGTGTCTTCAGCAGAAACTTTAATTTCTTTATTTGGTATGTTCCCCTATTCTTCTTAAGAGGTGCTAGAAACAGAACAACAACAACAACAAAAAAAGAGAATCAGTTTTCTGTGCTTTTATTTGCTTCCTCATTAATTTTGGTCTCAGGAAAGCAAAAATGTGCATCAGCAGTTTCACACCTTCTCACATCTTCTTTTTGTTTTCATCACACACGTGGCTGTTTTCATGAATGGCAGATAGAAATATAAATGCTGCAATATCCCTCTTTGATTTGGAGTGTTTTGCAGAGAAATGGGTGCAGATTACTTGTAAAGCAACATGTGACCAATTCACAGGGTACATCCACCGTTCGTAGTGTCAAGGCAGGGATTTAAACAAGACTTTTACCTGCTTATGTAAGAAACATGGGAGATTACAGCTTTATATGTCTTGACTCTTACGTGAATGTATTTTTTTACATGTTGGAAGTGCTCTGTGGCTTGGCTTCTTTCTATTAAGAGGATGCTGCCCTTGCAGAAGCAGTGACCTTTGAAAAGCAAGTCTCAAGTAATCCTTTTATTTTCCTGAGATCATATAGCACAGTATCCAGTTGCAAGCTTTTAAGATGGAATGATTGCAGACTTTGTCCGCTTGCCTGGATTGGATTACATTTTGTTTGACAAAGAAGACTCTTAAAATACTTATACCTTCCTTCCTTCAGTTCAGAGCATCGTAATCACCGTGTGTTGAGGATGCAGAGTAGTTGCCATATCATCCCAGCACTGCTGGGATTTATTGAATTCACTTAATTGGCCTTTATCTCACGGTTACACTTTAACGCTTCTTTTGAAGGAGATTCAAAAAGGATACAGTTACTCCTTTTCTAATTTACTTTGAGAGTTGGGTTACACATTTCCTTATCTTTCCTCTTTTTCCTGGTAGAGCAGAGCATTCTGCAGAGCCACGATTGAATGCGTTAGAGACTCACACGGCACCAGATTTAAGCCCATGAAGCTGTTAACCAGCCAAGCTTTTTACACGCTGCTTTTTAAAGAGGATGCTCTGTTTTAGGGGAGTAGGGAGTTTGATGGGCACTCTCGAATGGCTGGTGGTGCATTTTGTGGTGATGCATGTGAAGGAGGGCTAAACCCCCTTGAACCTACCAGGGAAAGATTTCACAGCGGAGTTCAGGAGCGCTTGCGTTGTTCTTGGTTTTAAAGCACTCGTGAGTTTTGGTCCTATAAATACTTCAGGAAACCTCAATAAAGTGGATGAAAAGTCCATTATTTGGTCAGGCAATCTTGATGCTGAGAATTGCATGGTTTTCACCTTCCTGCGAGCCGTTCAATATCAAGGAGGGCTGAGGTCTCCCCTCGCTGAACTTCTGAAGTTTGCTTTTACTAATAGGAGTTTGAAAAGATTTAATGCTCAGCTCTGACTTTCTCCATCCTGCCAGATCCCTGCTGCCACGTCTGCAAGCCTGGGATAGATATTGCAGGGATTCTGGGGCATTGCAGAGCAGTCCCAGAAGGGCACAGGTCCCATTTTCTTTTTTTTTTTGGTGTCTCCATCCTTTGTACGTTTCATCTGAGTGGCTCATGATAAGAAGTGATGAGTATCATCACTTTAACTAAGGCTGTAGAATCACATGTTCTTTGGCACCACCGACCCGCAGTGAAACTTGGTTTCTGACGTCTCTGAAAACTATGTAGCTTCCTTTGCCTTAGAAGGGAGGCTCATCTTACTGTAAGAGAGTTCCCCGCTCGCTGTGCGTTCTCTGAGCTAACACATCTGACTATACACGCGTGCACAGACCATAGATTTCTCACACACGTCAGCTTGCTGTGCATACTCCTGCACAGTGCATTTTTAGGCACCTGAATGAATGAATTAATGGAAAGTCCTATACCAGATTAGCAGTTTGAGTTTAGGTTGTTATTCACCTTCACATTGCCCAAGATGTTGTGGAGGACATCAGCCAAGGGTAAGGTGACTTTTGCAGCGAAAACTTGGTGGTGATCACCATGTGGTACCTGCATAAATAGCATGAACATTGTTCAAATCAAGGTGGCTTTACTTGCTGTGCGGACCAGTTGTGAGCACAGTGGTGGATGCCAGCTAAAAAGGGAGTGTTGTCTGTACAGCTTGATGCCAGCTCTCCAGCAGAAAGCAATATGGAAATGGCCAACACCTTTCAGTATCCTCCAAGAGCCAGGTAGGGGAGAGATTAGTAAACAGGAGTGAGAAAAACTGGGGTTGAAAAGAGCCTGAGATGCAGGAGCTCACTTTAAAAGAGAAGGCTTGCTGCTAGCCTTCGGTCCAGGGATAATTGTCTGGAGCTCTTCCCTTACTCTTTTTGGCTGAAGATCAGACCTGGCAAAATTAATTTGTTTGTTGTCTTTATTTTCCTTAATGGGTTGGGGTTTCTTTTATTATGATAATTTATGATTTATTATGATAATTTAGTTACTCCTGCATATAGGAGAAGCCTTTTCTTTTTTTTCGTTTTTTTCTTTTTTTTCTAGTTACAAGTACATTTTGGGAGGTAAAATGTGGTCATTTACCACGCCTCCCTCTTTGCACTTCGTTCCCCATATGGCCACAGAGGTCTTTATTGGGGATGTCCCAGACCCCTGTAGTCCTTGCTGAGCTGGCTTGTCCAGAGGGTGAGTCGAAGGCTCTTGACCAGGCATGGGCTGGTTTTCCTCAGGAGAAGCTGCTCCTTGGCCCTGTAAATTAGAGACTATGAATTTCTCCAGTCCCCTTTTCTTTTCACTCAGTGTTATTCCGTGGCATGAAATACCTGGGGTGTTAGGGTTGCATGGCCTGTAGCAACTTTTGCTAGGGAGCTGGCAGGGGTGGTAACACCACAACTGGAAAAGTCTCTGCAGAGATTGGACTGAAAACAAAGGCTCAAGCCTGTTTCTGATGCACACATGTGCTGCAAAGGGCAGATAACCTTTCGGGGCTGCATCTTAAAATAATAAGCAGAGCTGGTAGAGCTGCTTTCATGCTGTGGCTTCTCCAAGCGTGCCACGAACTTTCCGATCTGTGATTGCCATTAAAATCTTTACAGTTGCCATTTGCAAGGAATTAGCATCGCTATGCGAGCTGTAACACCCCGGTGATATTTATGGAGAGCAATTGAATTACAAAGGTTGTAATGGCCTTGCTACCCTGCTCCTTGCTTCTGGAAGGAGGGGGCTGAAAGATGCCTAGGCTTTAACTGCTCTGTGAGCCAAAAAATCAATGGTTAAGGACCCATGGCATTGAAGATCTGAAAAATACATGCCTTCAAAGCAACTGAAAGCAATACGTAATCAACGTGTAATTCTGATCAAGTAACCTCCTGACGCGTTTGGAAGGGCAAGGTATGGGGCTGATGGGGATGGAAAGTGCGTGAAAAGCCAAGCGTTGGTGTGTAAGCTGCTGGTGGTAGTTCACGTTGTTACTTTGTTCACGTGGGTGATGCTGGCCAGATCCTCAGCTGTTGAAAATCTGCGAGTCCAGTTGTTACAAACGGGGAAATACCAGCAAGGTGGAGACAGACCCCCCTGATCTGCAGTGCCTGAGGATCTCCTGGCGTCTGAGGACGCGCTGACGAGCTCGACTTCGTCAGGGGCAGACCATCTTACTAACCATAGTCTTTATCTGTTCTGTTTTTGTCCTGTCTTGCAGCACCTTCTCCAGTCAGTAGTGTGAAAAAAGGGAAGATAACTAAAAATAGCATCTCCCTTTCCTGGCAGGAGCCAGATCGACCCAACGGCATCATCCTGGAATACGAAATCAAATATTTTGAAAAGGTGTGACGGACTGATTGCTGAGCATCCCAAGTACCTTCTCTTTACTGTCCTCTTCGTTTAGTTATAATTATTTGAGTCATGGAAGGGAATGGAGCAATTTTATGCATAAATCAATGTCAGATTGATTTTTGCAGTAAATGATTAGGAAGACTTGAAATGAGGGTGTTGTTTTCCATTAGCATGCCACTTCTCCTGAACAAATACATTAAATCTGCGTGTCAGATTCCTCTCTGGCCTTATCACATTAAGATAGAGCTTGCTCGTTTGTTAAAAATAGGAGGGGTTGGGGATTGAGCATCTGTCTCCTCCCAGAAACATCAGGCTATCCCTTGCCTTTGGTATTTCAATTTCTCACTTGATTTTGCATCCACAGTGTAAGGAGAGGAGAAGGCTTTTGCAGAGAGATTGTATCTGCTCTAACGTGAAGAAGGGCATCCCAGCTTAAAAGCGTGCCTGGATTTTCCAGCTCTTGCTCTCAGTCTAATGGAAAACACTCTCTTCCTATAAAACTTGCCTCTCCTAATCCTCATTTCAAATGGTGACTTGTTCTCTGACTGCAAAATTAATACGGTTTAAATGAAAACAATCATTAACATTCTTTGTCTAAATAGCATCTTAGATATTTGGGAATCTTGGATTTCCGAAAATCAGGTTTGCAAGAGTTGGCTGAATAGCAGGTCCTGCCTTAGCTGGGATTATAAGGTGTCCTTTTTTCTTCTGAAACAGACAGGGTTTTTACATGAAAACAAAAGGAAAATAATGAAATTGAGTCACAGTTCACTTTTCTGAGGGGTTGAATTTTAATTTAAGGAGGACCTTTCATGACTTCTGTCTGTAGCCCAGGTGAAACCCCTCAGCACGGACCAGGACTGGGTCCTTACTCCTCTCTCCTTTCTCTGAGCGTGGGAGCGTCTTGCTCAAGCAGTCCATGCAAACAGGGGAAAGGATTTCACAAATCCTTTATCCTTCAGGATAAAATCAACACTATTTTTGCCACCAAGGAAGCTTGGGCAAGGGCACAAGATACATGTGTGGCTTAAATAGGGCTGAGGTTTTCAACAACATTAAAGCACAAAGCAAGAATCAGGATATGCTATTGCTGGAAATAATCCATTACTGATTCTTTTATTAACTTGTTGGAACAACCATTGTGGCAGACTGAATCCTTACCATGGAGTGTCCTTGGAAGATTGGCCTTTAGAAACCTTGATAATGAGCAAATAATTAAAGCAAAACAAGAAAAAAAGCCCATATATTTGTTTATTTTACCTAGTTTGTTTTCCAACAAATCTGGAGGGGGAGAGGCAAGGCTTAAAACACTATATTTGTGGTCTGAACTTCTCTCAAATAGCTTCAGTAAATAGTTCTTCAAGTGCAAGTCCTTCACAGGGAGGTAGCCACAGCCAGTCCAAGTTTCTGCTGGCTTGATTTATTTCTCTCAGGATGATGGCTTGTGTTTTCAGGATGAAGCTTAGTGTTTTCTGCAGGAAAGCTCAAGTATTTAAATGTTTGCAGAAGCCAACAGTGTATTGAAAACCTAATTGTGCTGACATACAAGTAAAGATGTGACCTAATATTCACTTACTGCTTTTTAACCAGTCGTTGAGATAGATTTGGGATGTCATCCTTAATCCATCTTGTTTGTTGCTACTGTCATTTATATTCTCTTGGTTTTCAGCCCTTTATAAGGGTAAATTCACAACATTCATTTCCAAGGGGTGAGAATGATCTATATTAAATGTTTTGGAAAATTGAGTTTTGTCAGATTGCTTCTGAACAAGAGGGAAAAAAAAAAAACAACAACCAAAAACCAGACACATATATACACATTTCTCCAAAAGAGTCTTGTGCAGCTACAGGCTTCAGTGAGAAAAATCTGTAATCTTTCATTTGGAGATGCCCAGGGCCTTATCCAGGCATATTACTGTCTATGGAAAGTCACCCATTAAAAGAAAAAACTACAACAGAGAAAGATAAATCACTTCAGATCCTAAGAGCTATGCAGAAATATTGGTAGGGAATTACTAAGAACTCCTGTTTACCTTGTAATAATTTGGATCTGAGAGGATATGTGAATAAAAAGCAGTTTTCAAGTTTGTAGGCCTTAATTTATGAGCTCTTGTCTAGATTATGTGTTACAGTAAATAATTCTAAGAGTAATTACCAAGCATTTGAGCGAAATTTTAATCAAAGGACTGAAACTCTTTTGCATTAGAAACCGATGTAAATGAAAATTTATTTCAGCAATTTTTCTTCAAGTTCATTGCTTCAGAGGAACTAAGCAAAATTAGGTATTTTCCTGGAGTCTTGGTTTATTATTCCCTTCCCAAGGCCTAATTCGTGGTTCTAGAGATGCCAGCATAAAGCTGTACAAAATATTATATATTGTTCTCTTTTAGGCCTAATTACAGTACTAGGAAGTTGTTTTGGTATGAATTAAAATCCCTTTCTAAGGTGATGAGAGTTTTTTTTCCTCTTCCCCATGGCTTGGGATTGACCTTTGCAGGATGAACGTTTCCATTGCTCCAGGCCACGTGCATCCCAAGCAAGGGAAAGCTGCTGCTTCTGCAGATGCCAGTTTGGTCCCCACATTGTCATTTATGGGTGGCAAGTCCCTCTGCTGTGTTTCATACCTCCTAGAGTCATAAGATTATAAAAGACAAAATCAGAGCTCACTTTTTATATTGCAGAAAGGGCCTTCAGAGGGGCAGTTTTCAGGAAGAGAGCCTCAAAAATGTGTATTTCAGTCACACTGCTGAGGGAGGGGGGTTGTTAAGAGTCTGTCTTCTCTGAGAGCCACTGTTTGTGTGTTTGAACTTTGTGTTTTTTGGGGGTGGGCATTGGGAAAAGGACCAGGAGACGAGCTACACCATCATCAAATCCAGAGAGACGACGATTACAGCAGATGGTTTGAAACCAGGCTCTGCCTACGTCTTCCAGATCCGAGCCCGAACGGCTGCTGGCTACGGTGGCTTCAGCCGAAGATTTGAGTTTGAAACCAGCCCAGTGTGTAAGTCCTTTAATTACTGTCAGCCTACCTCTCTGGAACAGTTACCAGAAACGAGTCAGGGGATCGATACCTTTGCAGAGAGCTCTTCTTTGTCCTGACCTTATCCCTTGACTTTGGAAACATCAGGCACGTGGCGACCGTGCACCAGACAGGCTAACCCATCTGTCCTTGCTTCCTTGACTCGTGATCAGGTGGGAGGTGCAGTCAGGAGATGCTCAGGCTCTAGCGTTCCCTGCCTAGGGAAATCCTGTATTTCTCTTAGCTGATGCAAGAAAGGACAAAACCCTTCCTCTCAGGAGAGACACAGGGGACAGGACCTGCTCCTCCACACCTCTTAATAGCTGTCCGCAGAGGATGCTGAGCTCTATTAAGTATCTGCATCTGGGAAAAAATGTGAGCTGGTGCCTCTCTGCAAGGGGAGGAATTGAACCAGCATTAGCATCACTGGGTGTAAGTTCCTGTCAAGTTGAAAGGCGATTTCTGGTGGCTGCCAATGCCCCAGCCTCAAGGAAAAGAATTTGACTTGTGATCAGAAATGGGAAAGATGTGTGCTGCAGGCACAGGACTTTTGTCTGGCCTGTTACAGATTTGTGGGGTTTGAATTGGTTTTTTTTTTAATTTCTTTTAATGAATCTGATGATCGAGGTTTGGATCCTGCAGGAGATTCTGTGGCAGGGTGAAGTCCCGAGGCGTGCAGGGGCTCGGCTGCTCTTTCCCCTGTGCTCAGGCACAGATGTGGGGAAATTCTTTTTGACCCAGTTACCAAATTTTTGCAGATGTGTCAAAGATAATTTCCTCCCTCAGAAAATGCACCCTATCTATTTCAGTTTGTACAACTGTCATTTATTAATTTTTGGTACTGTTTGCACAGAAGACAAATTTTGTGGTGGAAAAACTCAGTTCATTCCTGTGGGAAAGAGCCTATTTTCTGTATGTTTTCCTTGGAAATTTGTATTTGTCAATACTCTAATTACCTTTCCTCCAGTTCATTTAAAATTCATCATCTTTGAGAAGAAGATGCCAAGTTGTCTTTTCAATGCCTGCTACCTTTGAAGCTGTAATAGATTTTGAAGGAATCATTGTGCACGTGCAGATGTAGCAGTGGAGCCAGTGATGGAACTAATACAGTGCAAATTGCATCACAATGCAAACATTAATGCAATAAGAATGGTCTATTTAATGTATTTCTTATTGTATTAACCATTAACCATGCCCTATAAGTAGCAACCAAATCTTGTTATGCCAAAAATTATTCTATATTATACTAAGGAAATTTTGCTTGCAGTTGGGAAGTTTCTAGTTGAGAGTCCTTTGAGTACTATTGTGTTCCAAACTATTAATAATTAATACACAAAATATATGCACATTTGATCCAGTGCCATCAGTACCTACGACCCTGGGCCAAAAATAATGACACTTGCATAAATCCTGTCGTTTTAATCAGGATATTTTTGAGGGTAACATCTTTTAACACTTTAAACAACTTGAGTCATTTAGTCGTGCCTGTACCCCAGTCTTTTTTAGCATTTCAAAGGCAGAGGAGGAGGTACTTTTCTGATACTAAGGAGTCATCCTTGAAGTCAGAAGAATACCTACTGTAAGGTCCCCAGTTTGGTAGCTGGGACCTGTTCCTTTGTTGGACTTGAGCTCTGGATGAAACAGGGCTTAACCAGGTATTTAAACACTTGGTAGAATTGGAATGCAGGATAAATCTCAGCATCTTGCAAAATGGGGAGAAAAAAAAAAAAAAAAACAAAAGGGAAAGAAGTTTGAGGTTTAAAAACTTTTAAAAAGCAATTTATTTTTATTTTTTTCCCAAGGCCTCATATAAAGTCATTGTTAGTGCCAAGAGTGTGACCAGACTCCTGCATGTCCCAGAGAGCCTGAAAGCAAACAGAGATCAAAATCTCACTGTTACATTGCAGTTCAGATCTGAACCTCTTGTCAGAGCCAAAGCAAATTATTTTTGATTCAAGCACAAATGAAAACCTTTCAGTGACTGTTGTGAGCATCAAAACCAGCCTCCAAAACCTTTTGAACTAAACAACAGGTTTTGTTTCCAGTTCGCAACGTTTGTGTAAAGTTATTTTTAATACACTTGGAGAAAATACAAAACAACAGCCTGAAGAGTGCAGCTGGGGGGGAGACATAACTTGGGTTTGACTTTTTCCCCAAATTTAGGGGTTTTTTTACATACTGCTGCCTGCACCTGCAATTCTCCGAAGCACCGTGGTTCAGCCAGGGCTGCATTTTTCAGCAGAAGTTTTTTATTTGAGTGGAAGCTGTTGCTGGATGTATCCACTCGCTGTTGTCCTCCTTCCCAAATGCCACCAAGCTCGTCTAGCCCTGATAAGATTAACCTTGCCAAAACCTGGGTTTTTTGTCTGGATTGGTGAGCTGATCCAGCTGGTCAGCTGAGCATGTCATCAAGTCAAGGAGGAGTAATGCAGCTCCTCCCACCCCAGCTTCAAATGGCAGCAGGGTCCCAGCTCAGCTCATGATTTCAGGCTTTGTAGCTGCCATAGATCACAACAGGATTTATCTCATTTCCTTATCCCTCGAGCTGTGCAAAAAAACCACCAGTCACCGCTTAATGTTCTCCTTTAAATGTTTTTCTTTTTAATTATTTTGTCAAGAATGCAATAAAACATCATCTTAAGGAGCCTCCATAAATTCATGAGGCTAATAAAATCTCTGCATGATGGCACAGGTTTGGAGCAGTTAACATTAAATATTTAAGGTATCACGACCAACCCTTCTGAAATCATTTACATTGCTGTAGTGGGTCCACGCCACTCGCCACTGAGAGCTGGAGAGTTCCTAGATGAAGAGCTTCTTGAAACCCATTGAAACAGATCAATGTTTAATGCCATAGCTCTTTGTCTTTCTTTTCTTTTAACAATTAATACGGGACTATATCCAGTTATTTTACAGCCTCTATAAAGTTAATCCTGTGCTAAGGACCCCTTTTTACTTCAATCATTTAGTTAAAGGCTTCTTCAGTGAGCAATCGATCCCTGCTGCTCTCTGGAGTGGATGAAGCTTCATCGGAGCCTGGCACAGGGGTAGATCTTAGAATGGTGGGGGTTGGAAGGGACTTCTATGAAAGATCATCGAGTCCAACCCCCTGCCAGAGCAGGGTCACCCAGGGCAGCCCACACAGGAACAGATCCAGGGGGGATCGGAAAGTCTCCAGAGAAGGAGACTCCACAACCTCCCTGGGCAGCCTCTTCCAGGCTCTGTCACTCTCACACCAAAGAAGTTCCTCCTCCTGTTGAGGTGGAATGTTCTATCGGTTCTACCCCCCCAGCAGCAGCATCTACACTGGGGAGCTGGTTTTGTGAGGAGGAAGCCAGATCTGTACCCCAGGGTGGTTAAATACAGCTAAATAAGCTGGCAGTGGAGAGGGCGAGGTGAGGAGGCTTTGGATTCTCCTTGGGGGAACCCCACATGCAGACCCCTGGGAAGAGAGAGAGATAGGTGGGCTCCTTCCCCTGCAGTGCAAAGCAAATAAACAAAATACAAGTGGTGTTAGCATTTCCATTTTATAGGCTGCAGGAGCGTACTCATCTGCTCTTACTTAACCTGTGTAAAACCCATTCCTTGAACAGCTTTCCTGGCCTTTCTGCTGGCATCTGCATGACAGGATTCGTCTCCTGCCTTTTAGCAGGAGGGCAAATTTATAGAAGGCAGGGGCTGGGAGAGTTCTGCTTCCCTTGGCCAATAAAAAGACCAACCAGCTTTTTGTGTCTTAGCGAATTCCTCTTTTACAGCAGCAGCTTCTGGCCATGTGCTACAGATGCCCCAAGGATTGACATTTTAATTGTTTATAGTTTCTTGAAGTGCAAGTAATGCTGTTTATCTCAGAGATCTTGCTTTTGTCTCTTAACAATAACATTCCATAAATGTTCTCTCTGCAAATCGGAACCTGTCGAGTTTTCATCTGCTATCTGTCATTTCTAATGGGGCTAAACCAGGAAGGCAAACTTGGGTTTGCAAACTCAAAGGCTGTGTTCTGCAACACTTTGGTTTCTGAAGTCAGCGATCAGATGCGATTTTGGGGTGTTTGGGGCTTGGTTTTGCATGTGGTTTTGGTTTCTTTCCACCCATTTCCTTTCCAAATTAAAACCAGACATCAAAGGGGGAAAATGCAAACTGTTGAAGAAACGAGCTGGTTAGACTTGAACCCTTGCTGGCAGCTTCACTAGAAAGACTCATGCGAGTGCTATCATTTTAACCTTAATCTCCATTTTCTGTTTCTCATCTCAGCAGTAGCTGCATCCAGCGACCAGAGCCAGATTCCTATAATTGTTGTGTCTGTAACAGTGGGAGTCATTCTGCTGGCTGTTGTTATCGGTTTCCTTCTCAGCGGAAGGTAAGAGAAGAAGCTGTGTATTTATACTGCTCCAACTTTTGTAATAACTTTTATCTGACCAGCTGATTAGCACGGTTTAGGTGAAAGCAGCATGTGAATGAAGCTGTCGAGTGGTAGCGCTGTAAAACAGCACGAAAAGTGGGTTGATTGATCTGTTTGGACAGGCAGGAATGGCAGAGGCTCGCTCACAGATGTACTTCACTCTCCCAGTGATTTTCATCTCTGTATAGGCTGATGCTGACTACTCCACTTGATTCTCACAGGAGTGTTTTCCCATTCCTATTAAAAAAAAAAAAAAGCAGAACATGTTATTACAGGTAAAATATCCTGAAGCCCACGTGTTTGCACTCAGCTCACAGTGGGCATTGCTCGCAGAGAAAAGTTGACTTCGGGAAAACACTTGCAAAGAAGAAAAGAAACCCAGCTGAATGGTCAAACACCCCAAGTTTTAGTCAGGTCTGGATTAAATTTCTCACCTGTAGGACACTAATGTGTTCCCCATGCACTAGTAAATGATACAGAGAGCTCCACCCATGGAGGGAGACACTCAGCTTCAAATCATCAGGCGATCCCATTGACTTCTCATGTGCTTAAACATAGGCAAGTGATGAAAGCTTGGGCTATACCATCTTTGACAACTCTAATAGAAGCTGATGGAACTTGATGGTGAGCAAGAGATTGTGGTATAGGGAGAAAATCTGTCTTGCATCAGGATCAGGTTGTACTGCAGCACTAAATTTGTGTAGCAGCCAGCACACAAAGCACTTTTCTTGGTGGACTACATGTGTATTAGTACTTTTTTTAAATGGTAATAGGCCAGTGATGCATCATCCTTCACGTAAAGCAATGTGAGGTGCATCTATTGATAAGGCTGAATTTGTTTTCAGTGCAAAATAAACATAGAATCACAGAAGCCTTCAGGTTGGAAAAGCCCCTTGGGATCACCGAGCCCAACCCTTAACCCTGCTCTACACAGTCCAGCCCTAAACCA
>JANHGN010020619.1:41676-51773 GCA_024605025.1 Megaceryle maxima | reverse complement strand
GCACCAGCCTCTCTCCACTGTCCTGCCAGGCAGCTGGAGAGAGTGAGGAGGCCTCCCCTCAGCCTCCTCTTCCTCAAACTAAACATTTACGCTTCTGAGGTACCCATGAGCCCACTGCTGCTTTCGTGACACAGGTCTGCCCTAGGCTCGGGTCTAGCAAGGTGCCTGTAAATTACAGGATATTTTAAGTGTTAAGAGTAGTGATGAGAACTCACAGAGGAACTGCACTGATAGAGAACGTGTTGGCTGAGGATCTTATTTCCCAGAGGAGGCAGGGTATCAATCTGCAAACGTGGCACGGTGAAGTCCAGCCAGGCTGAGCAGCTCTGTCCCCAGGCATAAGGCATCCATGGAAGGACACAGTTATTTCCTGTCTTAAAAGGTAAGTGTGCTGCCAGACTCATCTCCACTCAAGGTCAGAGACTGACAGTCTCTTCCAGCTCAGTCATTTCTGCTCCTGTCATCTGCTTTGAATGACTTGTTGGGCTTAAAAATGGGAAAGTAAATGCTCCTGTCTACATGAGAAGCAGGCAGTGGTGTGAGGGCCTGAATGGCCACAGGCCATTCACAACAGGGGCTACAGGAAAGCTGTAGCCTAAAAGACTTAGCTCTGAACACTGCAGGCAGGAGTTCAAGTCTGTCCTTAAAAGCTGGAGGTTTTGAATCAAATCCCTCCTCAGACAGAGCAGGGGGATGTGGAGCTCGTGGTTCCCAGCCTGGGTGTGTGCTTGGGTTGATACCGACAGGAGGATGCACGTGTGGCCCTAGGGATGCTGCAGATGTAGCCTGGCACCTCTGCCAGGAGGACTGGGTGAATTGGAGGTGGAGGGACATAAATGTGGCAGTAAGGAATCGCAACTGTGTGGCAACCAGCAGCTGTTGCTCCTCTCACAGTCACTGGCAAGCACTCGGGATCCTTTTGGGGAGGGACATGCCCTTGCAGGTCTCCTTTTTGCTGCTCCCCTCTCTGGTCCAAGCTAGCAGTTGCAATACCTGAGCCATTTGTGAGCAACTAGTTATGAACAATTAGTTATGGCTTTCTGTCCTTTGCCCTAATGGGCTTTCCAGGATGTGCTTCCTCTTGGCTCTTTAATTCCTGGCATGTTTATAAAAGCCCGTGTCTCCTTTGGCTAGATTTTTATCGCCAGCTCTGCTGTTGCTGCTTTAATCCTCCTACCTTGTACTCACACCTCTCTCTGTGGGCCCCAGGGCAGCTGCAGGTTGCCATGGTGCCATGCTGGATGCATGGGAAGAGGCAGGCAAAGGGAGCTGAGGTCTTGGTCCATTTTTATCTTTTTCAATCCTCCCTTAAACTGGGAAGAACCCAGTCCCTCAGCCGGAGGTGGTGGAGAAGCCTCCAGCACCAAAGTTTAGTCCATCATTAGAGAATTGGCTTCAGAACCAGAGCTTCTTGGCTGCTTTGAGTTCCTTTGAATTTTAAAGCCTGTCTAGAGTGTTGAGTGACTTCCGAGAAGAGAAAAATAAACCCCAGAAGCCCAGAAAGCTGACAGCCAATTTGAAATTAAACAAAGCAAAACAAAAAAATTGCTCCTGTTTGGAAGAAGCAGAACTTCTTGAGCTTCAGATACCGTTGAAATGTGTCACTCATGCTGCTTTGCCTCGGATATGATTTTGAGACAATTTGTGGAGCAACTCTCCTGCTGGGACACTGTGGGGACTATAAAAGCATTCCAAGTCACAGGGATAATCCCTTTCTGAAGCTGTTAACCTGTTTCTGGAGGATGCTTTCCTGTATCTTTGGAATGGTGATGTTGTTCCAGTGCCTGGTTCCAAGGGGTCAAATTTCCTTTTTTAATTCTTTCCCATACTTGCTATTAGATAAACCAGATATTTTGAAACTCCAGGAGTTGGTGAAGTCACCACTCCTTTCCACACTGAACAAGGTGTGCAAAGCCCAAACTTGGTCTTTTCTGTTAGTGTAGGAGAGCAGGGACTGCCCAGCAGCAAAGCTAAGGAGAAAAACCCTCTTGCTGCACAGCGCTGAGGATGTAGCCTGGGCAGCTCCTGCAAAAAGGCTCCGTGCTTCTGCCAGGCTCCCCGGGAGGCCCTGGACACCTCAGAATTAGGCTGTTCCTCCCTGAGATGCTGCATGCCACCTCTCTGCACCTATGCTCCCGAGTGTGGGGCTGAAGAGAGCAGGGGCTTGACAGCAGTCCTGCAGTGAGGTGGGGATGTCCTCCTGCTCTCGGCTGCTCGGAAACTAATTCACCAGCTGTAGGACTTGGGAGTTTGCTGGGCTCTGCAGGCTTTTTATTTTCCACTAGGTCCCCAGAGGCAGAAGTTTCCACACCTTTTCCCCTTTTTTTGCTTTCAAGTATCTGCAGTTTTCTCGCTTCTTTTGGATGAGTGTAGGTAACAGCTTGGCATTTCCCCTTGGCAGCTGGCCCTAAACCAAAGGTCAGCTGAGTGGTAGTCACGGTGGCATTTCCACATGCCAGTGTCCATCTGTGGACACACGCCTGGTGTCTAAAGCTGGAGGTTCCTGGGAATTTGAAAAGAAATGTGCTTTGCTCAAAACAATTAAGCTGCATTTCAGAGCTGATTTACTTGCAGATGCTCCAGAAAACTCTTCCTGTAAATAATGCGTCCTCTGACCAAGGTCATAAAAATGCCAAGCAAAATAGCTGATCACTTTTCAAAGTTATCTTGCTCTTTGTATCATCAAGGACATATTAATAATATAATGATGGGGATTACAAATCAAAGAGATTCACTAAATCAGACTGTAGTTGCCTTAGCCAAAAAAAAAAAAAGAGAAGAGGATTGAAAATCTATTATTAAACCAGCTACAAGCATTGAATTAGAGAACACAGAGTTGATGGTGTCTTTGTTTTGTTAGGAATCTTTGTTTAGTTAGGATTATGTGTTCTTGAAAGTGCAATATGTTTTACAGATACAGCAAGGCCATAAATTTTGCTTTGCTAGCAAAACTTGAATTAGATGCCACTCGGCATTGTTGTTCCTGCTTCAAGTGTATATTAATCTAAAATCATTGCAGACTTTTGCTTTAGCCTGTGTTGGCCAATGCCAGTCGCTGGGATCTTTGTGGGGTCGCAGGGAGCAATAAGGGGCTGCAGTCGTCGCTGTGGCATCAGCCCCTTTCTTCCTACAAACTGAAGTAGCAAGGCAGATTTCCACGAGCCTGGAAGGAGAGCCACTGCTCCAGAGCAGTTCCCCTTCCTTTGTCCATCCAATGAAGCCTTGTTTGCAAAGCTGATGGGGTCTTAGGGTGGGTGTTAAGAAACTGCAGGTCCCCCCGGACCCCCAGGCATCTGAGCTTTGTAACACTGAACAGAGTCACGGGCTTTTACAGGGCAAACTGGGGATGCTATTAGGTCAATGCTGTGCATGTTTGCAAAAGCTGCTCAAAATAACTAAGAAGTGTACTGTGCATCTGCATTTCTACCCGTTATGGGTGACCTTTCCATCTCAAGTGATCTTTCAAAGAACTGGAGGGAGCTTTTTATATAATTTGAAAAAAAAAACAAAACAAAACAAAAAAAAATAACAAACAAACAAAAAAACCACACACACACACACAAAACAAAACAAAAAAAAAGAAAAACAAAAAAACAAAAGACCAAAACCAAAAAAGAAAAGTTAGATCTGAAGCAACAAAAAAACTGCCCCTCACCCTGTGTTGTGCATATACAGAAATTCTCTTTCTGGCAAGGAACTAGCCTTCAAAAGACAAAGCAAAGACAAATCTTGCCACCTGGGTATTGGCAATTAGAGGCTTCTGCACTAGAGTATCCATCCCTGACCTTAGCTGATTTAGACTTTTAAATATCAGCCCCTGCGGTGGCAGAGTGCTACTTTCTGGACACAAATATATGCATCTTGTTAAAAAGTGACTTTCAGGGAGTAGAGAGGATGAAAGGATTGTGGTGTTATATCCTAGGGCCTGAGCCAGCGCTCGCAACCTTCCATGATGTGGAAGGTTAAAATGGATGAATTTTTCCACAACCTCCTCCCCCGCCCCAATCCTATTTTCCAAGATATGTCATGACTTAAAATAGTTTGCTTTTTCAATATTTCCGTAGGAAACAGGAGACAGTTTGTGGATAATGTTTTTCATAGAGAGAATTTTTCCAGCATGAGTCACAATTTTTGTTAGTTACTTTTTAAAGGATTTTTATCTCTACATTCTTGCCTGCTCTTCCTTCTTCCTACAGGACATTGTCTCCTGTGATTTATAGCCACTTTATAATGCTGCTTACTGCCAAATATTCCCCACGATTCACCTGACAAGAGGAAGAATTTGTTGGAGAAGCTATTGGTCTGCCAAGTCAGAATTCCCATGCACCAAGAGCAGGCAGGGTCTGGTCCTGCTTCGGTCTGGGTCAAGGTTTTCATGACCTCTGTCATGCTAACAGCCTCTTTGCTCTTTGGCAATATGTTTTTGTAGAGAGGAGCATTAGTGACACTGGTGCACAGGATCCCTCTCCGGGGAAAAAAAGCAGTGCTCCAGTACATGCTCCTGCACAGGGTGATGCTTTCCAGGGCTGGTGTGGAAATCTGCTGCCTGTAGCCCCCATTTCTAGCATCCTGCCTCAATCAGCTTGGCAAATCTGGGTGCTCCAGCACCTTTTTTTTTTTTTTTTTTTTTTTTATTCTAAACACTTTTTGGCTTAGTACTTCTGAGCAAACAGACCAGGCTCCTCAAACCAGGCTGAGCTGCTATGGTTTCAAGGAGGGTTTAGGGACCTAGGCTCACCTGCCTTCAGATGACTCGGGCCCAGACAGGAGGTGAGAGTTGACCAAATGTGTAATTAAACTCCAAGCCCATGGGGCATTGCTCTTGAAAGCATAATTTCTGAGTTATTCTGGCAGCAGCCAAGGGAGCAGGGCAGCAGGACCATCATGAACAGAGAAGCAGCTGGTGTAAGCTTTGCCTGAGCAGGGGAAGCGTGGGAGAGCACAGCAGTCAGTGATTCCTCACCTTCCATCAGATGATGCAGTTGATGGCATTGTACTAGTCCTGTTTCCACTTTGAGAAGGGAACTGGATTGCCTTTCAAGCTGAAAACAGAGCCTGACTTCAATTGGTAGCAGCTCCAGGCTCCTTCTGAGCACGGCTGGAAGCCCCACGTGTACGTGATGTTTTAAGGTGGGGTTTTACAGTGTCTTCTCTTGGCTGTGGAGCGGGTAGGGGGTGAAAAGCAGACTGTTGTCCCTCTGCACTTCTGAATATGTGGATGTCTCACTTCACTTTGGATGCTAGAAATAGGAAGTGTGACCTCGCTTGGGGACACACCGTGTTGTGGCACTTGGCCTTTTAGGTGGAAAAAAAGGGTTATCTGTACTTTCTTATGGCTTAGACAAAGCAAACTGTAATGCCAGAGATCTTTTCAAATGCAGCTCCTTTCCCTGGAAGCGTTGTTCTCCTTCCCCTAGTGCTTGCATAGATACTGTCTCCTTGGACTTTTGCTTTCTCAGTTACTCTTGCAAAGTGCAGAGATGTGCTTTAATGGGTGAACCAGGCATAGCTCAGCGGGAAGAGGAGGTGACTACTTGAACATTCATATAGTTTGGGGCAAAGAAGGTATATATTCCTAGCAGCTCCCAGTGTGTAATGCTGCTCCTCTGATGTTTGAAGCAAGCACGTTGACTCGTGAGGTGCTAGATGTGGTGCTGGCCTCCAGGCCCGGAGCTGCAGGAAGCAAGCCTTGCCATCATTCAAGGCTGTGTGAAGGATTAGAAAAAGTCTTCCCAGGCACCCTCAAGTATTTCAGTCTCTAATTGCAAGCCTCTGAAGAACATCCCATGCTTATTAAAAGCAACAAACGAGACTTTCATTTGTCATGACTCCAGGTCTTCAACTCTTAAAAGCTACAGCTATATATGGCAGAGCCTCTCAGCTCCATCTAGCCACTAGAATTGTAGTTGAATTCCAAATGCTCTCTAGGTCATCTGCAGACTTGTGGTAAATTAATTACATTGATTGCAGGCACGGTTGTTGGGGCCCATCAAATATATACATTTCATTAACAAAGCCTGTAGCCCAGGGTTTGAAATGATGCCAAGAGTGTTAAGTCCTCCTGGCACAGGTTTATTAAAGTCTGCTCACTGGATAGTTTGGTTTCCAAACCACATAGGGGTTGTGGAGGTCACCCGTCTAGAACTGGAGGAGTGTTGGCTTTGTGTGCCTGAGGTAAACAAAAGCAGTAGAGATGGTCTAGCCAAGAAGCAGGGCAGTGCCAGCAGGCTGTGTGGAGGTCCAGGGGGTGCTGCTGCAGCTCCAGACTCTACATTGCCTCTGCCCATCTGCACACCCTTCCCTGAAGCCAGGGCTCAAAGCAGAAGTCACACCTTGTTTCAAGCCAGCTTGGCTTTTGGAGACGCTGCTGCCTTAGTGCCTCATTCTTTCCCAGAAAAGGGGATTTCGTTCTGCAGGTGTTTTCTCAGTAACCTCCCCCGTCACGTGGATGTGTCATCTGTTGACCTGCGGCAGATCAGAGGGGCTCCTGACTGCCTGCTGGAGCCAGGGGCAGCCCCCACAGGCTCTCTTCATAGTCTGCTGGTTGATTTGGTGAGGCTGGAGGAGACTTGGCAGATCATTTTGATGCATACGGTGCTTGGTTCAAGTGTGACCGCTCCCTGATACAGGTCAGCTTGCTGCCGAAAGATCTGAAACCCCGGAGAGGTCCCGGCACACTTCACTGAGTGTCAGTCTCTTATCCTGCCACAGCATTTGATCTCATCTGGAAAGCATTTGCTTTTGCCTCCTGTTTCTAGACCAAGAGCACCCTGCCTGGAGCGAGGAGATGGGGAAGCTCTGCCCCTCCTAGAGGTTATCGGCACCCAAATGTGGTGGTCTAGAGGGCATGGCAGGTTTGCTGGAGTTTAGCATCCGGTTTTATTTCCTTCAGGATTTTATATTCTGAATTTTATCTGCCAAATCAAGCCATCCCTTTAACACAAACAGTAATAAATCTTCCTTTGTCCTAACTGCTCAGGCAAGGTAGTCCACACACTTACCAATCCATGTGCTGCTGGGACTGGACAGTGAGTTTTGTTGTCTGCTGATCCAGTTTAGTTTGTTTCTGAGAGCTTTAGATTTCCCCTAATGTTACACCTCAGAGTATTTTGACCCAAAGAGCGCAGCACTGTGTAACAGGTGTGCAGGAGTCAGGCTTCAGTGAGGCACATTTCCCTTGCACCCCAGCATTTTTTCCTCCCCTTACAGGAAGCAAATGAGATCCGAAGAGCCCTGCGTTCAATGCAGGGAACTGATGTTGTCTTGGAGCAGGCCAGCGGCTGATGAGGTGCTCAAAGAGTTTTCTTCAGCGAGCTCTTTGCATTTTAAGGAAGTGGTTGCTTTTCGGGTTAATTGGATATGTGTTTCCAACAACTTGACTTTGCATGCAGAGTGGTGTGGGAAGGTCTGGTGGCAGCAACTGTTTCCCCCACAGCCTGGGGGGAAAGGGCCTCCTCAATAAAACATAAGCAGTCAACAGCAACAGTGGTCTTCTGGAGACGTGACCGTTCCCTGCGCCCAAATCTCTTGAGGTTAAACCCAGAACATGGCAACATTTCCTCAAAATCTAAAATGCTTGGGTTTCCCTTTGTGTGCTTTTGAGTTTTGGACCTCTGGTGTTAACTTGGATCAATGGAGAGGCTTAGTGAGGGCTGAGCTGCTCCCATATTATTCTTACTGCATGAGCTGGGGCTTTATGTAAATAAAAAAATGTTGTCAATTATAGGAAAAAAATATTGGCATCACTGTTTAGAAAACGTTAGCAAGTTGTTGTGCTGATGCAAAAGGAGCTTAGAGAGACATTCTTTGCCAGTTCTAATTTAAGTAAGCACATAATCCAGTATATAATTCTGTAAATCATTGCATGCCTGAAGTTATTTTGCATCATAATTTAAGGCAGTGCAGTTGCAGAATGTTAATTTTAGATAAATAGGCTATTTTAATGCATTTAAGCATTGTGAGTTATACTTTATAAGAATCCAACGGGCACAGAGGTTTTTTTTTTTTCCAGAGTGACTTATTATGACAATTTGGAGAGAAATGATGAGCGAGATCTTCAGCTGACTCTAACCAGATTATGCCTGCACCTTTGGGCTCCTGCTTGTGTACCGTACTGAAGTTCCTCGTGTTGTTTCTTCTGCACTGTGTTCTTTTTCAGGATGAATTCCCTTAATAGATTTGGTAACAGAAAAATTGTCCGTGCAAGTTCTCTGAGGAGGATGAAGGGCAATTACTGAGGTGCAGCCAGCCTCGAGTTATGGACTGATGCCAGGAGAACCCATGCTCTGATTAGACTTGAGTAATAGCTCGGCAGCCTTCAAAAGCAAGCGGCGGACGCACGCGGTGCCTTTCAACTCGCCGTGTTTTGAGCTTATTTAGGCTGAATGTTCTCGCACGACTCTTTACGCTCCCGCTTCTGCAGACACGTAATGTGCGTGCAGAGCTTCACTGACACGAGGAGACCCAGGAAGGGCAGCTGGGTGAGGGAAGCACGTGTGTAAGGGTCTGCAAAAGCAGGGCTCACGTTCACCCGGTGCTTTGGGGGTTTTTTGAAGGAAATGGTAACTGTACGGCACGTACGCTTGTGGAAAAAGTCACTTTGCCTGCTCTGAGGCAGGGGCTTAAGTTTAAGCACATGGGTGACCTCATTAATCCTAAAGGTGGTACTCGAGCACGGGAAACACAGTTGTTTTACAAGACCAGGATCCATACGCTCTCCCCAAGGCGCTTTTCCCCCAACAGTAGCTCTTGCCATGAAATTCTCGCAGCCCAGGGTGAAAAGGTACAAACGATAACTACGAGGAGGAGGAAGAAGAGTGTATAAATATGTTGCGAATGTATTTGCACCTTGCCAGGGCGGTGGGATTATTCCTTATCCTGGGCCTTTTTGTTTGCTTTTCAGTTGCTGCGATCATGGCTGTGGGTGGGCTTCTTCTCTGCGTGCTGTTGCCTATCCGAGCCTAACATGGTCAGTGTTCCCACCTGTGCTGGCTCCTATTTCGTGTCCTCCCTCCGTGATTTCTCTGCACAGCCTGCCTCTCCCTCTCTTTCTTGTATTGGCCTGGAAATCGCTTTCTCATCCAGTCTCTGTGCCCAGCTTGTCTATCTCAACCACTGGAAACAGCGTGACCCGAAGCAGAGTGTGTCTCCAGCAAAATCAGGGGCCCCAGGGGAACCAAACCTGATATATTACACCACGATCGATCCAGACACCGCACCAGCAATATAATGTGTCTTAATAATCCATCACACATGCTGGACACTTCATCAGATTCTGCTTCTTGTCACCAAAAGGGGCCGGGAGAGGTAATTTGCCCCCAGAAAGGAGGTGGGGGGTGAGGGGGAGTGGAAAGGTATTTAATGGCATGTAATGTGCATGTCAGTGAAACGACCTGTGTGTTATCGGCGTACATGTCAATGTGTGACACGCACGGCAGTGACGTGCTGTTTGCCAGCGATATGCTCCAGCAGTGCTGGACATATCTCTGCGGGTGTCCGTGCTGCATGCTGCCCCGGTCTGCCATCATCTGGGCTGCCTCACCAGTATCTGCACTCTCGTACCCTCCCCTCCTCTCTAACTCGGCAAAGGAAGGGGTATTTTAATCTGCTGGTTTGACTGGATGCAAGTTGAGTTGCTCCCTGAAGGGAACGTGGTTTAGGTTTCTGAATCAGCTGTAATCTCTGCAGGCAGAGATCCTCCGAAGGGCCCCGGGAGCCTCACAAAGTCGCCATCCCCATCAGATGGCTGCTTGAGATCACAGGAGCGCTGAGGGGTCCCACGGGCGTTGTTGACCGGGGAAGGTTTTGCAGCGTAGCTGGCTGAGAGGTGTGAAACTCTTCTGCTGTGTTTTCTGGGGAATGCTGAGGCATTGCACGTTGGTAGCTGGGTCGTGCTGTAGTTCCTGGCTCCTAGGGCACGGCCGTCACCAAGGTGGACCATTTTTGGGTCCCCTGGTGCTATATTTTGGCTTTGATGGGGGCCTGAGGAGGAGTTTGTAAATGCAAATCCCAAAGGCCCTGAAGTAGAAGGCTTCTCCCCCACCCCCCCCTCCCCCCCCCTGCCCCTCTCCTCTGCTTTTTTTCTTGCGCTGCCAGGT
>JANHGN010020619.1:0-29559 GCA_024605025.1 Megaceryle maxima | reverse complement strand
GGGGGGTTGGAAAGGCTCCAGAGAAGGAGACTCCACAACCTCCCTGGGCAGCCTCTTCCAGGCTCTGTCACCCTCACCATGAGAAAGTTTCTCCTCTTGGAACCTCCTCTGTTCCAGTTGCACTCCTTGCCCCTTCTCCTATCATTGGATGTCACTGAGCAGAGCCTGGCTCCATCCTCCTGACACTGACCCTTTACATCTTTATAAACATTAATGGGGTCACCCTCAGTCTCCTCCAAGCTAAAGAGACCCAGCTCCCTCAGCCTCTCCTCAGCACAGAGATGAGGGACCCCATGCTACAGTCAGGGGCTTAGTGTTTAAAAACAAAAACAAAACAAACAAACAAAAAAAAAGAGATACACTTGGGATTCTCCTTCCCTGCACAGCCACTGATGTGTTCACCCACCTAGAGCAACACCACCCCAGGTCTCCCCTCCCTCTTGCACGCAGCCTGTGTTGTGCATACACAGACAGCTGTCAGTCTTGAAGATGGGGCCCATTAGTTTGTTTGGGACTCAGCAATATTTTCCACGGCCCCGAGGTGCATTTCTCATCTCAAAAGTAATACCTTTGGCAAGCCTCGAGCTCAGGCAGTAGCTGTGATATTAACTGAAGAACTGAAGCAGCCGGGTCCTCCTCGCTGAAAAGGTTGGGTCTGCACAACAATGAGCGTTTTGATTGACAAGTTCACAATTACCTTTATTATGTAGATAATTAAGCAGTAAATTAGGTAAATAGTTAAGGCAATGGGAAAGAGGGACGATTAAGATCAATCTAAATGGTAGAACATTTGCTGATTTTTAGGAGCATTTACCTTCGTGGGCATGTTATGACACGGAGGCTCTCGTTGATCATTTCTATGAAAGACATTTATAATGCACTTTACAAATAATTGACAGCTCCTCTTTTGTCTGTGCTTCATGTTAGCTAATGGAAATTGATTTAAATAAAAAATAATTTACATGTTCTTGTAAGATTTCATTGAATTTACAAGGGCTGGAGCACACCACATTAATTATTGCTATGTCATTGTGGCAAGCTAGCGAGAAATTAGATAGAAAAAACGAGAAAAAACTATATATAATTACCATTAAAATGACTCAGGCATGAAAATTAATCAAATGGATTTGGAAAAAACATTATTATTCCTGTCAACAATAGGAGACCAGGTCTTTTGTTAAGAACTTTTATTTTGATTTCCGCTCGCATCATTCCAGACTTAACTCACTTTTGTTCTGCAGGATAAATATCCTTTTTCTTACTATCAGATGTGTTTACAAAGGGTTGTCACATGGGATTACTTGGATTACAAGGGATGTAATCCCATCCTTTTGTGGTCTTGGTTTTGGTGGCTACCGAGCTCAGATAGATAATCCAGATCATCCTGGTTGCTTCTACTGAGCTCCTGTTGTTACTTCGGAGTGCTGAAGCTATAGGGAAGAGACCAAAGAGGCCTCTGTGTGCAGTTTGGCCTCAGAAAGCTTTCAGCTTGTTCAGAGATGAGGAGAAGGCTGAGCATAGGTTGCCTGGATTCAGCTTGTAACCTCTTCCTCAAACATCATCTAAACAGTCTAGGGCTTGGGTACCTCACCCATAATACAGGCTTGCTTCTCTCATCCCCTCCCATTTCTACATATACTTTGGCATTTCCCATTCTACTGGGACAGCAGTGACTCAATGTAGATGTACTCTTGCATGGCTGGATGTTCACATTCAGATGAATTATGAAAGAAAAATAAATAAAAATTCTCATTCATGGTTTTTTTTAAATAAATTCCTGATAAATTCATGCACATTTTTTTCCAGGCAAACCAGTAATGATAGTGACTGAATACATGGAGAATGGTTCTCTGGATACGTTTTTAAAGGTAATACTAGATCCTTTTTCCAGGGGGACCTTGGTTAGAGTTTGGGTTCTTCACAGATGCTTAATATCAGTGAAAATGTTTGCTGAGTGCTGGTCCAGCTGTTGATGCTGTCTGGAAGCAGGGGGTGCTCAGTTGTCTGTTTGATCTCTATTTATACAGCATCACGAAGGACTTGGTCCGTGCATTTATACAAACAGATAAGAATAAATTGAAGGATATTATGTTTATTTTAGAAGGCAATCTGCCACGCTGAAATGATTAACTTAACCTGCAAAATTTAGTGTGTTTCAAGAGGGCTGTATCGTGGCAAACCCCAGACTTGTCAGAGTTTCTCCATGAAATGTTGGAGCTAGAGAAGGGAGAATAGGGGAAGTGGTTAGAAATGTGGTGTGGCAACGTGGGGAAAAGCCTCCACCCCCACATATTTACACGTGGACCTCTGCAGGTAGAATTTCCATGCAGCTGGGTGCCGTTCAGTTGGGTGACTCGGAGACAGCCCATCCCAGAACCTTTATACACATAACTACGTGTTCACTCCCAGTCACAGCCTCTTTATCAGTCACCACTGGAAATAGCTCACTTCTTGATCTCCAGTTAAAAGAACTACACTTCCTTAGCTTTGTCTCTAGAGATCGTAATCCAAACAGGGAAACTTTGAAAAGCTTCGTGGTCAGAGCATGAGGGTAATGAATTATTAATTTCCCTGCTTTCCTTCCCTGGAGACTCGCCTCTGTGTCTTTCTCCATGTACACGCAATGCGGAGGGTGCAGAGAGTCTCAGCTGATCAAATGTCTCCCTCCTTTTGCAGAAGAACGATGGGCAGTTCACGGTCATTCAGCTGGTCGGGATGCTGCGAGGCATCGCGTCGGGAATGAAGTACCTGTCTGACATGGGTTACGTACACAGGGATCTGGCTGCCAGGAATATCCTAATAAACAGCAACTTAGTCTGCAAGGTCTCAGACTTCGGCCTCTCCAGAGTCCTAGAAGATGACCCTGAAGCAGCCTACACAACCAGGGTGAGTTACAAGGATACTGGACTGATTGAGCTCATGAGAAACGTGGTCCATGTGCCATTGTGGTGTCCAGGGTCTCTAGCAAAGAGCTTTCAACAAATCCAGAGCCTCTGAGGTGTGGATGAGGGTTTGACCAGATGTTATCAGTTAATCACTATCAGATGAATTTTGAAAATGCCTGTAACTTTGGAATGGGGATGGCCAAATAATGCAGAACTTCACTAAGAACTTTTAAGTTCATGTTGGTTACCTGAGTCAAATAGCAAATTTCATAAAGGTGCCACACTCCCAGCTCAAGCCTGTCCTTTTTCTGGTGAATACCAGAGGGAGGAAAGAGAAAGAGCAAGTTCTTTGCTGAGACAGCCCTGCAGAGATGTAAGCCATGGTCTTCTGGACAATTTGACCCTTTCAAAACATTGGTAAGCTTGTAATGCCCATTGGGATTGATTTGGGATTGATGCATATTGCCCTCAACATTACCCTGGTGAGGGTAATTTCCCCCAACCTGAGAAAGAGCTGCTCCACCCAAACTGCTCTGCCCTTTTCCATCCGTGATCTATCCTTTCAGGGCACCAGGCAACCCATCCCAGTGAGAGGCCACGTGGCCCCAGTGCTTCAGAGATGGGGTGGACAGGACCCATCCTCAGCAGCCCAGGCTTGGGAGAGAGCTTCCAATACTCATGGCAGCGATTGGCACGCCTGGACGCGTCTCATTAGTGTTTTTCCAAGGGTATTGTTTTACGAGTGGTGGGAGTAATCTGGGTCACGTTCCCAGTTCCTGTGGAGATGTGGGAAAGGCCTTTTAGCTCTTGGCAGTCACGGGGGACTCGGTGCACGGCTGGACCGCAGCCTCCCTGGGGGCTGGAGGCTCTGTGCCAGCCCTGCTGTGGCTGCAGTGTGCTGCCATGTGCTAATTGGCACTGCTGAGATTCTGGCCCCTCACTTAAGGCATGTGCTGATAAGCCTGTGAATAAATAATTGTTGGAAGAAGGGACTTTTTTTAAAATTTGCTTTGAAAATGTGTTCCAAATTCTGCCATTTTCCAGTAACAAACACCATTAGGGGGCATTCAGGGAGACCTTCCAATATTTAGCTCAACGCTGACAGGAGGGGACTTCACAGTAAAATATATTTTGATATAAATCAAGGGAGACAACTCTTTAAACCCAGTGAGAAAAGATTCCTTAATCCAAACTCCCCTTTCCCTCCCCTCTTCTTTCTCAGAGCCGGTCTGAAGTTTGATTTCTAAAATGGTAGAAAGGGGAAAAGGAAACAGCAAAGTGCATTTGACAGCTGTGGCATCATTTTCAGTCCCACAGCAGAGGCCAAGCAGGCTGGGCTTCACAGGCACAAATTTCTGTGCCCGCTATGCAGAGCTCTCTGCAGGATCAGGACCGCACTGAAAAAAAAAAGAAAGAAAAAAAAAGGAAAAAAAAAGGGCATTACTTCTGCAGCAATTTGCATGAAACCCTCATTAGATCAAAGTCTTCCATGGTTTCAGAGCTGTCTGTTCCTCCCCCGCTCGCTCTCAGAAACGGAGGAACTCTATTCCCCTACCAGCCCGTGCAACATAATTGAGATGTTGATCCTATACATGTCCCAGCATTCAAACAGCATTCAAACAACAAACCTTCAGGACAGCCAATTAGTAGGCAGCCTACAAATGCTTATGGGCTGAGATAATGTGGAAAGGGGCCCCATGCTGTCAAACAGATTTACTTTAAAATTCGATGTCTCTTTCCAGAGAGAAAATAACATCCCTCGGTGCTCTAAGAAGTGCTGTTTTGTCCTCTTTTGCATGTTCTCTGCCCTCCTCTGCAATCTGGTTTGGGGTTGGTTGGTTGGTTGGTTTGGTTTATTAAATCCTTTTCTTTTTTTCTAGGGAGGGAAGATCCCTATCCGATGGACGGCGCCTGAAGCGATCGCCTTCCGCAAATTCACATCAGCCAGCGACGTCTGGAGCTACGGCATCGTGATGTGGGAAGTGATGTCCTACGGCGAGAGGCCTTACTGGGAAATGACAAACCAAGATGTAAGCACCCGCGAGAGCCGCCGCACGATGGGGCTCTGAGGGCTCGGCGTTCATTCTGCAATCGTAGAGGCAGAATGGGGACAGGAGGAAGAGAACCGCACTAAAAATGGCTTTGCTCCCCCATGCCAGAAAAAATGGCCCTCCTGTCTGATGTTGTGGTGTGGTTTTTGCAGCAGCAGCCCAGGAACAGGCTGCACGTAGAGGGAAATGCATCTGCACAGAGGCAAACCTGCTTCCCCCAGCAGACCACTGGAGCTTCACTAATGCTGTTAGAGCTGGAGCCTGTTCCTCTGCTGCTTAATGACAAAGGTCTGCCAGGGGATAGATGCTGATAAACTGTCAGCATTTCAATTGTGTGTTCAAACCCCTGCTGCCATGTAAAGCAGAAACTCAAGAGAGTCATGGTAAAGGCTTTGTTTTCCCTGCACAAAAGCTGGGTGATTTGATCTAGCGACAGCAGTCTAGAGAGCTGCATCTTGGTTGCTCTTGCATTGCTGATCTCAAGATAGTTGTGCTCCTGTTGTGAACATCTTGTAAGTCTGTGCTAGTGCAGGTTCTCATGGTTCTATTGTACAGTACCCTTCAAGTTGTGTCCCCTTGCTTCTGGGTCCCAATACCTCCTTGAGCTTCTGACCTCGAGGCCACCCTCTGGAGCATCCCCAAACAGGGAGATGCTTGGGGACACTCTCTCCCTCCTGGCTGCAGCTCTGATCCCAGCCTGTGACGGGGTCGTTTCATCCTACTGCAGGTCTGTCTCCCACCCTGGGCGCACTGTAGACATCTGTCATTGTCTGGGGTTGCCAGATTTTCGAGGCCCCTCCTTCCTCTTCACTGAGAGCCATGATGCGTGGAGGTTTCAGAGGATGCCAACTAATCCCGTGATGTAGGGGTGACCATGAGGCACATGGGGGGCCCTCAAAGCAGCTCTGCAATGGCAGGGAAAACCCCCCACTCTGTGTGTGACTATGGGGTTCATTCCTCATCCCTCCCAGTTGATTTCTGCAACCCTGCTGCCTGCAGAGATGCTGCTGCCAGAGACACTGGGCAAAGTAAGCAGGTCCTTGCCCTGCCGTGGGTTTCCTCTGGTCACAACACCTGATGTTTCACCCTTTTTTCTTTCTTGAGCAGCGTCCCTGTCCCCACGACTTTCTGCTGTTTCTCTGGCAGCAAAGGCTTGGGCTGAACATTGTGTTTCTCCTGTGTTCTGTCTGCGGGCCTTTGCCATCAGTGGATGTTACTACCTGTCACGCCAAGCTGCTGTCTCACCTCACTTCGTGTCCAGGCCTGGAAACGAGCAGCACCTTTGAGACGGTCATGCTGTGCTTCTTGCCAGGGAGACAAGCGCGTTGTTTGGTTGAATGCCCCACTGCTTCTGCCTTGCTGAGGCTGTCACGTTTGCAGGGAGTTTGGTAAAGCAGTGTGTATCTGCATGGGGATTTATCTCAATCAGATACAGTGACTTTCTTCCGTAGCCTGTGCAGAGGATGCAGCAATGGAGAGTCAAGCTTTTTCAGTCACACCGAGCACTGTAACTATCTCTAATACTGATGCAATGGCACAGCACAGATGTTTTTCAGTAAATGCCAGGCTAGGATGCAGGCTGGCACCAGTGAAATAGCGTTCCATGGCCAGGGAAGTCCCTTGTCTGGATTGTAATGGTATGAACATCCACACTTTGCAGAACGGCTTCAAGAAGCCCAAATTCCTCCTTGTGCTGTGAGGCACAGGGTGAATTTCACACTTGCCTGGGAAGAAGCAGGTAGGGGACTGGTTTCTTTAGTAGTAGAAAGTAGGGGACTGGTGGGATGTTTATGAGCATGAGTTCCTGCTCAGGCTTTGCTTAGGTTGCCTCTCTACCTGTGTGCAGCTGTCAAGTGCCTGGATGGCAGTAGCCTAAGAAACTCCATTTCTGTGGCATGTTTCTTATGTGATTTTTGCCTTTTTATATCATCTTTCGAAGTCTTTCTCTTCTTTCCTCCCCTGCTTGTGTTGGCAGAAGAATCAGTGGTGTCAGATACAGCATTGACTTCCATGTGGAGGACCAGGGGACTCTCCTCACATGAATGGCCCAGAATCATTCTGGTTGGAAAAGACCTTCAACATCATCAGGTCCAACTGTTAGCCCAGTGCTGTCAGGTCACCGCTAAACCATGTCCCGAACTGCTGCATCTGTATGTCTCCTAAATACCTCCAGGGCTGGTGACTTCACCACTTCCCTGGGCAACCTGTTCCAGGGCTTTACAACACTTTCTGTGAAGTTTTTCCTAATACCCAATCTAACCCCCCCCGGCACAACTTGAGGCTGTTTTCTCTTGTTCTAACACTTGTTACTTGGGAGAACAAACCAATTCCTGCCTTGCAACAACCTCCTCTCAGGCAGCTGTAGAGAGTGAGAAGGTCTCCCCTGAGCCTCCTTTTTTCCAGGCTGAACACCCAAATTCTCTCAGCTGCTCCTTGTAAGACTTGTGCTCTAGATCCTTAAATTTCGGACTCTGTTACACAAGAGTTTCTTGTTGCATGGCTTGTAATTAAAGCACATTGTTTGCAAGCACAGTCAGTGATGAGCAAAACAATTCTCATCACGTTTCAGCCTCATTGCTTTAAAGGAGCTGCAGTGCCGTAGGGCAGGCAGCACTGTAACTGCAAAGGCTACAAACCATGTTTTAAAGTCATGCTGGTTTCTGGATGCCCTTCTAAAAATACGCTTTGACTCGACCACAAGATGAGTCTTTGATGCAGGAATTGTTGAGAGGAATTTTGTGGCCTGTGTTACACAGTTTGCTAAGCTAAATGATCACAGTGGTTGCTTTCTAGCCTTCAGACCGGTGGTTATGTGAAAACACAGAGCTAAAAGTGTTGCTTCAGTTTACTGGAATGGAATATCCCAAATTGTCCACTCCCAGACATCCAGTTCAGTCACCACAATACATAAGTGAATAGTGCTTGTCCAGAAGAGGAACAGGGACAAAGATGCCTCCCCATAGGTGCAAATTTTCTCTCTTCAAGTCTTACAAAGCAGTAGGCACCAGCAAAAGGAACAGCAAATGTGCCATTTTCTTATTTTTCTGAGTATTGCGGTGGCTACAAGTCATGGTGGTTTCATTCTTTTGCTCCTCTTACTGTCAGACCTCCAAGGCACCTTCAGATGCACGAGTGTATTTCAGCCTCCTAGCTCCTCACAGTATTTTGATATCATTTACATTGTATTGCCAGAACGAACGACATCCTGTAAATTTAGTTAACGCTATTGATTGTGATGTTACTGCCAGGAATATCAAACATGCATAACCCCATTGCAGATGTTTAGCTCAGATATTCTGAGCTGGTGCCAGATGGTCTGCTCCCTGTCTTGCTACTATTTTCTTTCTGCTACAGCTGGAGGGTGATCTGTTACTGTTATAAATACAGACATGGACACAGCAAATAAAGTTCTCATGGCTGTGCCACACCGAGGCTTATTTTTTTTATAGGCAGCTGCAAATTTGGTATCGGGGACCAGCTGAAAATCCTAGCACAGAGAGCAGTGCAGCTAGCTTAGTATGGTGGAGCTGGTTTTTGATGCTGTGACCAAAAGCCAGGCCATAGAAGAGATTGATTTGCGAGCTCAGGTTGAGTAGAGAACAGTCCAACTGATCCCCTGACAGATGAAATCTTAGATGGACACAAAAGGACCGCAGGTCTCGCGGGCCAGATCTTCAGACGTGCCTGCTACCCTTGGAGAAGATTACAAAGCCTTGCCTTAACTACTTCTCTACTACAGACGTCCTTAGGGAGCCTGAGGTTACTGCTACTGCTGCTCCGCCAGCCCGGCTCATTCCTGGGGCTCTTCCACTTGGCAGAAAGCCCTGTGGTGAAGGACAATTTCAAAGCGATCCATGGCGGCCGGAGTTTCAGAGCCTTCTGAAATGCAATGCCAGCCTGACGGCTCTTCCTGTACTTCTCACACAGGGACTAAAGATCAAGAAAACAACTCCCGTGCTAACCACGGAGCCTTCTTTTTAAACACAGGATGTTTTCAAGTCATGAGATGGTGCCTAGAATGAATGGCATCTGAGGCAGTCCTTGGAGTCCCAACAGTGAAGCGCTGTGGTTTTCCACACAGCAAATAGCTGCTTCCAGCTCCTTTTGGTCAAGGAGTCTTGGGAGTAAAGGGTGTGAAGATGGGCCACCAGGACACTCTTGGCATGGACACAGACCCTTGTGGCTTGAAACACAAGCCGTGTTCTCCTGAAAACTATCATGGTTCAAAATGGGAACTGCTGGACTTGGAGCCCTGCTGTAAAATCTGCCCCAAACTGAGGAAAACAAGTTGCTTTTTTCCATTCTGCCCTTATGTATTCCCTTCTGCCATTCAAGAGGGCAGGCAGCACATGTGCATGCCACTTGTTTTAGATATAGAACCGTAGATGGTTTGTATTTGAAATCAGTGCAGCAACCCTCCCCTGGTTTTCATTTACATACTCACGGGCTGACATTTTAAATTCCTGGCAGAAATGTGGCCATGCTAAGAAATGACTAGACCCAGACAGTATTGAATGATATATGAGATGGTTGTTCTGCCTCTGCCTTGAATCCATCCATCAATTAGCGTTCAAAGTCTCTTTTGAAATACAGTCAGACTTTTATTACTGTAATACAAATTTGTGGTCTAGCACATGCCTTTTCATTTAAAAAGAAGCCAACATCTGAATAAACAAAATCACTGCACTCTGAGAAGATGCCAGAAAGCCCCAGAGGCTGCTTTTCATGAACTTAGGGTAGGCTCTGAGAGTTTCCCAGTATATAACCTCCAGACCTCAGCTGAGCTTTGAACAAGTGCAGCCTGGCAGGCTGGCCCCCCGGTTGCAGCACTGCAATTCATTTTGCAGTGACCAAAATGAAGTTATTCAACCCATCCCCTAGAAAATATGAAAGACGGTGGGGTTTGCTGGGCTTGCCTCTTGTCTACAGAGTTTGGGGGCGGTGGGGTTTTATGTGAGCATATTGCTGGTCCCAAAGTTCTCTCTTGGAGTAAGTCACTATGCATTTGGGAAAAAGGTGAGAGGAAGAAAAGCAACCCGTCAGCCTCGCGTTGTGTCTCCCGTAGGTGATTAAAGCTGTGGAGGAAGGCTATCGCCTGCCAAGTCCCATGGATTGCCCTGCTGCCCTCTACCAGCTAATGCTCGACTGCTGGCAGAAGGACCGCAACAGCAGGCCCAAGTTTGACGAAATTGTCAGCATGCTGGACAAGCTCATCCGTAACCCAAGCAGCTTGAAGACTTTGGTTAATGCGTCGAGCAGGTACGAACTCGGGCCGCAGCCATTTCCCAGTCTGAACACCCATCCCCGGGGGTTGAATCACCCCTTACTCTTTAGCCTGTGTGCAGCCGCGGGTGGATGTTCCTCCAGCTTCATAATGGCCAGGGGAGTTTTCCCAAATCAACTTTTTCTGTTGAAATTGGCAGGTGGGTGAGCAATTCAGCTACTCTATAACCACAGTGCTGCTGCCACAAAGAAAATTACTGTGGCCTGTCTTCCAGCAACAGGAGTTTCAGCAGTATTTATAGGTCTATGATATAGCTACCTGTGCTCTACCCCAAGGTTAGAGAGGACAAGACTTGAGTGCATGAAATAGATAGTAAATGCTGCTCAAATTATCTGCCTGTTGACTTTATCTTGGTAATACAAATGAAGAGCGTCTCTTGGGGAAACTCAGGATGTGCAAAGCTCACAGATGTCCAAGTGCATCCTCCCACAACTATTCCCAGGCGTGCTAGCTGCCACCGCTGGCTCTGACAGCCCCAGTAATCACCAGAGGATCTCCGTGCTTCCCAAAAAGCTCTGCACAAACCATTTACTAAAACCACCTTAAGTGAATAGCAGCCAGCGTGCAATTACACGTGAATCTGAAGAGCTACGTGGCTGAAAGGAAGGTAAATATGGTTGAGAAATAAAGCTGCACTTGGGGAAAAGGAGGTAGATATTTTTAGTGAGGTTTAGTATTGGGGTCTCCATGATACTGGAGTGTTGGAGAGGCTTTTTCTTTATTCACACAAGTATTACTTGTGAGCCCTCTGTTGCTAATCACTCAGTCCCTTGCATGGTCAGGAAGGAGGGATGAATATAAATCATAAATATAAATCATTGGTGCTTCACTGATGGCAGTGGAGTTCCCTGGATTAACACCGGAAGAGGCTCTTCATAAAAACTCATTCTGAGGAGGGGAAAAAACCAAAAAAGACACATTCTTTTCCTTGAACAGGAATGCGAGGATTATAAGATGAGGTTAGACTGGTGCTGTGGACCAAAGCAGATGTGCTGTTATGAGCTTAGACCCACCCATCTCTGCACCCTCTGAGCGAGCCTTCCACAGCTACATGTGGCCCATCTCACCTGTTCCAGCCAGAGCTCCCATCCCCATGTTGACGTGACCCAGGCTTGGCATCTCATGCACTGGAAGAGAAGGACCATGAAATCTCTGTTAATTTTTAAATACAAGATAGATCTGATTCCTCAGGCTATTTTACATGCATCATTTACCATCTGAAGAAGAAATTACTCTTATTAGCAATTAGATGTACTGTCAGTCCCAGCAAACCTGCAGGAAAAGGTTTGTGATTGCACAGAATATATGAAGTTTCTCTTTTATTTGCAGTTCAGAGCAGTCATTTTTCAGGATGCCATGCGGTGGTTCGTGCATTTTTTGTTATACCCAACTGTTATGCCAGAAAAGAGGAAAATAGGCAGCAAGCCGTTTCCTTGAGCTGCTAAGCACTTTGCTGATGTTTTATTCCACGACTAGGTTCATGCAATTCCAAGCCTCTCCTTTTCAGAGCTGCTGTGGGTATTTTTCATGTGGATGGAGCACCTGAACAGCCAGGCTTTGGGACCATGTTTCTATAACCATAGATTGCTGAGCCCAGACCATAGTAATTCCAAATGAATCATAATTTCAACATACAGCAGCTGTAAAGGATTTTTTAATATATGTAATGTATTCTTTATGGAAATTCTCATTAATGCAAATAAGGGAGAAAGTCACTCTCTACATTACAGCGTGTGCATATCGGTAGGTACCTCCTGACATTAGTGATGAAAATCCACTTCTCATTATGATTACTTAGGAGTTTTGAATTCCTCATGTGTATAAAATGTTATGGGAAGCCATTATGTTCTCAGTACTGCAAGTATTCACATTTTATTGGACCTTTCAGCATTGCTATTAGATAAACAAATAATACTAATGTGCTCATAAACTATATGCAGATTCCTGAAGTGCTATAATAATATAATATCCCAGCTCTCCGCCCAGTTCAAAGTCTTTTAAGTGTAATTCTCATTGTCAGAGGCTGACCCAGAAGATGGGGGGTTTTTTTACCTATGGGTAATAATCTTTACGTAAGGCTTATGTTAGCTCTGTGTCCTGGTTTACGAAGCCAGGGACAAATCCAGTTTCTTTCCTGGCTGACCTTGGCCAACAAGCCCTCTTGCTCTCTGCACATCATTAGTAGGGTGGTGGATCTGTACACAGCACGGGTCACTTGTGCCAGGTACTGTGCTGGTGTTTCTGCTGCGGTGAAGGGTTGTTATGTTCCTAAATTGCCTCTTCCGTGCAGGGCATAACCGAGCAGGTGGCAATTGCTGCGGTGAGGTCTTGAGAGAGGGTGCAGGAGGAGGAGTCTACCTCTGGTTTGAAGGCTGGAGCGTGGTTGGAGCATTGCTGCTCTCTGCAGGGCTCGCCAGATGCTGCCCGTGTCCAAAATCCCCACCTGACTCTACGGGAGCAGCCCCTCAAGTGTTAAGAGCAGCCTGCCATCCATAGCCACTGCTGGGAAATGTAATTTGGGTTTCAGCTTCCAGACTCTGGGCTGTCTTAAGTTTATTAGGAGCTTTAAAGGAGGAGGAGGAGGAAAACGGTGGGAGGAGTGAAACCAAAGAATTTGAAGGAAGAGTGACTGGGGCATGTGATAGAAGAGGAGCTTGCTTGTGGGCGAGAGGTAATGGGCATGGGCACTTGTCCTCTCCTCCTCATTCTGCTTGCAGTGAGGACCAGAAATGGCAGAAACTGGCACAAAAGTGGGTGAAGTTCCAGGTGAAGTGGTATGTTTGATATGTTGCCTGTCGAGCCTGCTGGGGGCATTTAGGCTGCAGCAGTTGCAGAAAACGCAATCATCTTGACCATCTAAAAATGTGAGCAACTGAGTCACATTGGGTACATTGTGGCACTGATTCCCTTTGCTTCTGTTTTTGCTTGTCTTCAGAGTATCAAACCTGTTGGTAGAGCACAGTCCAGTCGGGAGCAGTGCCTACAGGTCAGTGGGTGAGTGGCTGGAAGCCATCAAAATGGGACGATACACCGAGATCTTCATGGAGAATGGATACAGTTCGATGGACGCTGTGGCTCAGGTGACCCTAGAGTGAGTAGTGCCCAGATCATTTTCACTTCTTTTGTTGGAATTGCAGAGTGGGAAAAGACAGACCATTCAAAAATATGTAGGGATGAGGCTGCAGAAAGGGAAACCATTGCCCTTTTTTTGCAGTCAGCAGTTTCTCTTTTAGCATCAGTATTGATGAGAACAAGTGCAGGCAAGACTAAAGCTTATGGTCACTACCATGGCAGCCAGTACTTTGGCTCCTTTACTCAAAGAAATTCATGCTGGAGTTTGAATAATTGCCAGGCTTTCCTCTCTACGTAATAGCAGTTGACTATTTGGAGTTACCAACAAATAAAAAAAATGCACCTACTAGTAAATGTATAGGAGCTGGAATCCCTGCTGAGGTATACTGGCTTTGTACTGGATTAGCTGGTTTCACAGTCAGTCTGGACTAACCAAGTGAAGGCATGGAAATAGTACTCAACATTAGCAGAAATAAGAGTAGGTACAGCTGATGCCAACAGAAGAGCATCAGCAAACCCACAGCTCGAGGGGACAGGCTCCCTGGCCGAGACTCTTCCTTCTGAGTGTGCCCTTGGTTTTCCCACGTGCATACGACTGCAGTTGGGGTGACAGCACTCAGATGATTTGGTAAATGCCTCGGGGCTGCTGATTTGTTATGCTCCACCTCTAATTGCCTTCCTTGCTTGTGTAATTACCTCTATACTTTCCTCCTGCCACTCACTCAGACTCTCCCCAAAGCCTGCCTGCCCTTTTAGCTGCCTTCATTTGAGCTTAGTTAACTGCAGGCATTAAGGCAGAATGGGGAGGATTATGCTCTGTGCTGCTTTGGTTGCGGCTCCTCTGACCCCGTGCAGATTTCCAGTGCACATGCAGAATTGGTGCTGAGGATTAGGAATAAAACAAGAAAAATCCCCACAGAACTGCAGCATTTCTCCTGCCTGTTGTGGGGCTTGCCCACCATGCAGGGCAGGAGGTCCCTTGCACGTGACACAGGTCGGTAATGTCTCCATGGAGTTAGTTTTGCATTCCACACGTGGAGGGAGTGCAGGAGCATATCTGCTCTCACTCAGGTTTTATTTGCTCCACTCACATCACCAGTATTTGTCACTTACACCTGGACTCATCCAGTCTGTTTTCAGGCATTCACGTGAAAACCCTGACCTAGGGATTAAATCCTCTCTAGCAACTCTCTAGGGCTTCAGGGTGCATGGATTTCTACCTAAATCCTTTTTTTGGTGCCTGAGACTCTTACACGTGGTTTCCCAGCCTAGTCCTGCAATTACATGCCATGTTACTTTGGCTTTTGAGGACTCGTGATTCCTTACCTCCTCACCTGGTATGGCAGTGCCCAGAAACACCAGGCTTCAGGGCTCTGTTGAAACTAGTGATTTACCCAGGAAGAGATCCATCCCCAGGAGGGTCAGAATCCACATGGCAGAAAGACCTAGCCAGAGGGCAAGTAGGAAGAGGAGGGTTAGGTTGAGACAGTAATGGAAAAGGAAAACATTGGAGCATTCTCCTTGGCTGTGCCACCTCAATCTTAGAACCAGAGCAAGTTCTGGTAGGAAATGCAGATTGTCTAAAATATATCAGAGACTTGTTGCTGTTTGGCTGGATTAATCCTGTCAAAGAAGAAAAGTAGGTTTCATGAAAGCTTCCAGATTGTTCTTCTTTAGAATTCTATGCAATTTCAGGAGTTCTAAAAGAAACACTCAGAAGTGAAATGCTTTGGTTTGGGTCAGAGAAAATAATGAGTTTGAGCCCAAATTAATGGTTGGTTTTGACAGTAAGTTAGCAATTCACTTACTCATGTAGCTTTAGCATCCCTCTGTGCTGACACAGTCTTAGCATCCCACTGACAAAACCTATTCTTAACCTCCCATTTTCTTAAGTGCAACATTTCACATCGTGGAAAATATCTCCTTAATTTGGCTTCAAAATGTAAATACTTCCTTAGATTTACTTTTTGATATTCCAGAAATTTCAGAAGTATCCCCCCAGTTCTTTCCAGGCTACCCAAAAAGTACTTCAGAATGATTTTTCCAACTGGCAGTGAACCAAGAAATCCATTATCTCTACTGTTCTAGACAGAAAGGCAAGTTGGTTTAAAGAATTTTAAATAAGATTACAGCTGCCAGAGATGCTCTAACCCTCACTAGCTGCAAACTGTCCCTAAGGCCCCCTCCATCAGGTCCCAGTATGTTCTTTAGAGCACAAATGTCATCCTACTCTGGCCCCAGTGGACACAACATGTCTGAGCTGCTTGGCTTCAGCTTTTTTCCGAGCTTTTACACCAGTGCAGAGGAGCTGATGCCTGGGATCCCGGGGAGCTTCTGGGTTTTATTTTGGGTTATTTTTAAGCTGAAAGATGACGTTTCATGAATCCATCTTATATTTCAGTTTTTAAATTCTTTTAATTTTAAAAAGCTTGAAACTAACTCTGACTAGTTAACTATCCATGGCAACTAGTTAGTTATCCATGGCAGCAAATAAATGCCCCCCTAGCTGCCTTGGACAGAGGAGCTTGCATGAGTCAGGCTCAGTTCTTGAACAGCTCGGCCCGCACACCTTTGCATGGCAGTGGTGACTTAGCAAGAAGGCTTGACCCCCCCTCAGGCTGGCTTTTGGGAGAACTCTTCATTAAAAAGCCAACCAACCATCCCAAATCAAGACTTCTCTCATCCCTCTCAGATATAGTAAAAGAAGAAAAAAAACCACCTGATTCTCAGCTGTTAAAAAAGGAAAAACCATCATAGTGGCTTAAAAGGAAAGATGTCCTGTGTTGAAGACCTGAACCACATGCCCAGGCTGATGTGAACTGGCAGATTGCCCTTAAAATCAACAAAGGAAGGGAGAGCAATTGCTCCTGGGTAGGCCCAGCTGAGACTCTCATGGGTTCTCCAGAAAATAAACACCACAACAAGCGAAGTTCTTTAAAGGTTAATATATTGGGGGTTTTGGTTTTCTGGAGGTTTTGTTTGGGGGTTTTTTTTTTTGTTTGTTTTCTCCCCATAAAAGGGGACAACAAAACATTTTGTACCCTGCAAAGGAGAATTCAAGTATAAATGTTCCTTGTCATTTTTAATAGAGGCAACTGTTCAGTATATTCCAGAGCTGGGACTTGGGGGGATCAGGTGAAAAGATGATCTGAACATCTGAAAGTAGCTTGCTTTCCCCAAATGACATCAGTAAAACATTCTTTACAATTTAAGAGGTTGCCTTCGAATACCATCCGAAGTGATCTGCAAATTCAAACTGTGTAGGAGATAGATGTGGAAATTAGATGGAGAAAGGAGAACTGGATAATCACTGCCAGAAAAGGCAGGGGCAAAAAATGAAAAATACGAATGTAAAAAAACCTCCTAAAATCTACTGAAAAAAAAAAATCTCCCTAGCACTGTAGGAGGGGTTGGCCATAACACTGATGGGACTGGTGACCACGGGCACCCAGCTTGTGGCCACTTCACAGGACCTGATTGAGATGGTAGATTTTTTTTAAATCCCCCCACCCTGGCATGCAAAGCAAAATCCCAGTTACCACCCTGCTGCTTTCAAACTGATGGCTTGATGCATTCACTCCAGGAAAGAGTAGTATTAGTGACAAATTTCTGAAAGGAAAAGATTCAAAACCAAAAACTGGTGAATATCGCCCCAAGTCCTGAGCTCTGCCTGCAAAGACCTGAAAATGTATGTGTTCAAACAAAGAGTGATGTCTACATTTAGCTCTAATTCTTGCAAAGGGATGAATCACCTTGTGAAAAGTGGAGCCTCACCCTCCACCCCCTCTTTCCAACTGGATATCAGACTTGAAGGCAACCTTTCCAGTGGACCAGACCTGCTCTTTATACTTGTGGACCACCTAGTGACTTTGAGTGTGTCTGGAGCTCTTTCAATCCACTGCAAGAATAACTTTCCCAGGACAATACTCAAGAATAGATAGATCCATGACATGAGTTTCAGTCTGACCCTTGACTGGACCAATTACTAACCATGTGGACTACATATTTCCACCTTTTGAAAGATCTGTACTCACTGAATCTCAGGACACTCTGATGTTTGTTACTAGATGAAGAGCTCTGAATATTTGTAACAATATGTGCTGTGTTGCTTTGCATTGTATATTTTTTTTTTCCTTCTAAAATAAAAGAAATTATTTATTAAAAGTTATACTTGATGAAGAGCATTTAAGAGTTCACCTGCTCTAGATGCTTATTCTTAACCTGAAATCTCAGTCCTGAGATTGTGGTACTGTGTCTGCTTCAGAACAAACCAATTCTCATCTCGTAATCGAGCAGGATGGTGATAATGAGTAAGAGCAGATGAACTCTTAAAATTATTTTTTTTAAGTCCTCATTTCATGCAGAAGTCCCTAGCAAGTGGATTCCTCTCTCTTTAGCGTCTTCTGAAGGTCTTTGAGGTTCTTCTTCTTTCCCCTTACTCGAACTGACAGCTAACAAACTCCATGAGTAGTCCCAGTCTGCACGGGCAATTGTACAGTTACACCACGGGGAGAAGAGTGGTGAAATCTGGCCTGGATGGGAGATGAAATACAAAATATCTGTGGTAGCTTGTTGGCTGCTGGCCACAGAGATCTTTCAGGAACCTGGCCCTTTTGCTTGCATGACTAACTGGCTGGTGAGGGGAGTTGTATTCTGTGTGGCAATCCAGTCCTAGTCTACACTGTGTTTGACAAACTGGTCCATGGTGTGTAAGTAGTTCTGTTTGTAAATAAAATGTTTTAAATATATTTCTTACAATGTGGAGACCATGAATTCAACCCTTGAAAACAGAGGATATTGCAGGGAAGGGGATACTGTGTTGTCCCTGGCATGTTGCAGCTGGGCTCTCTCTCGTGCAGGGCGGTGGTGAGAGACCAGCGTGTGTGCAGCTGAATGCAGGCTGGTTTGGATGAGCCGACACAAATTTTCCCCTTTATTTCCTTGGCTTTTTTATCAGCTTAGGTCAGCCTCTTAGTACTGTGTTGGCAAGTGAACACAATTCCTGCCCCTTTCCATTTTCAGCCCTGTGCAGATGAAAGAGAAGCGGAAAGGGGAGACTGCTCCCTAAAATAAGAATAAAAGTTGGCTTATTGCTGGGGTGGTGGTGGCGTTGGGGCGTCAAGTATTCTGAAGCAGGGACACCCCCAGCACCCAGCTGCACCTCTCTCCACGGCCTCGGGCAGTGGTGGGGCTGGAGCCACAGCAGTGCACACACAACCCAGCGCTGGGGGTCAGGTCACTGGCACGGCAAGCTGCAGGCCGGATCCTGATCACAGAGTGTTGTCTGGGTCTTAGTTGTGCCTTTTCTTTCAGGGAATTGCAATTTTCTATTATTTTTCTTTTTTAATTTTGGGGTTTTTTTCATTGCAATGTCTATTGCAAAGCCCCAGACAAACACCCACGCACATCTCCTCTGCGGCGCTGAGCCCAGTGAAATTACGGGTTGGCTGCTACGTGAGCCAGGCAGCTCTGGACTGGAGCTTGAGAACAATCGTTTTGCAGCCCTTTGGCACAGAAGTTGATAGCCTGTTCCTAAACCAGCTGGTTTGTGCACCTGATTTTGTTTAAAGTTGGCTTCTGCCTTACACCCCTTGACTTAAAGCACAGGAACATGCAGCGTGCTGGAAGTCACGCTTGAAAAATGGGAAGCAAAGCCCTTGCATTCTCTAGGCAGCTTTTGGCAAGTTTTGTTGCTGGCCTTGCAACGTGCAGGGTGGCTTTTGAATACAGCTGCTGATTTTATACTAGGTGAACATCTGGCTCAGGAGCTGTTGTCTCCTGGTCTGTCTGCAGAGGGGAAAGACCTCACAGTAGTTTTTCCCCCCCTCTTTGAGGAGCCTCCGTGCTTTTGGCCGGTGGCTCCACATTGGAGAGGATTTGGTATTAAAAAAAAAAAAAAAAAAATAGACTGGTTCCCCCGGTGAGCAGGTAATGGATTGAAACCAGAAACTCTTTTTTTCTTCTTTCTCTCTTGTAAATCAATGAGGCGCTCCTCAAGTATATTGAGTTAAGGGGATACTGTAAGGGAGGAAAAAAAAATTGTGTAGTGAGTAGGGATTTGGTTCTTAGCCTGATGGAGCTGCGTGTAAAACGCCAAGATGAACACACCTTCCTCATAGTTTCAGGCTATTTTTTTTTCTGCATAACATTCAAGAGTATCAGAAATGATACATTTGTGTAATAGGTGGTGCTGGATTTTCAGAAGAGCTCAGTTTGCACTTTAGATACCTAGGGGGAAAAAAAAAAGGCAAAAAAAAAAAAAGAAAAAGCTGAACTTTCAAAAAGTGCCAGCAGAGCAGCACTCAGCAGGGGGAAGATGGATGTTGGCTCTTTAAAAAATCAGGTCTTACACTGGGTTGATTTTGTTGTGGGTTTTTTTGGTTTGGTTTTTTTGTTTGTTTGTTTGGTTTGTTGTTTGTTTGGTTTGGGTTTATGTTGTTTTATCTCTGGTGTGAATTTCCAACTGTGCTGTGTACATAAAATAAATTGCATGTAACAATAGCATTACTACATTTTCCGTCATTATTAACATGGCTTGCTGAACTAGTTTCACAATTCAGTGGAGGCAGAAATGAAAGCATGTCCCCCTGAGAAGGTAGACACCTTCTGCAGATGCTGCAGCCCTTACTCTGCCAGGTAAGGAGCGTTGCTGATGTGTCTCATTGAGCTCCCTTGCTCCGTGCCCCTTACTGGTGTGATTTCCCGAGGTGCAGCGCCGAAAAAGGGGATGATAATGAAATGAAGCGTTTAGCCTGGAGCAGAAAATCTGGTATTTTCCAAATCAAAAAGCTGAAAGCGTGACAATCCTTGGAGAACAACAGATCTAGCTTTTGGCTTCCACCAGCTTATGTGTTAACGTATCGACCTTCACTCGGGATTGCTGTTTGTTCAAAGCGCAGCGTTCATCTGGGTAATTCCTGGACACGGATGGTCGCTTGAGTTCACCCAGGGGTCTGTCCAGAACGTGAAGCTGCTGAGAGAGGTTCACCTCTCTCCGTGGGTAGCTCACACAATGTTTTGTGACAGTGTTTTGATGGTCATTGCACGTGTTCACCCGCAGTCCAGCGTGCAGCCCTGCTGGGAGCTGTGTAGGCCAGGTTTGCAGTCTGTCTCAGGTGATGGTTGGGCTCCCAGGTGTTGCTGGCAATCCCCAGCCCTTGCGCACACCAGCCCTGCCATTGTGGTTTCCAAAATGCACCCATGTTTTCAAGGAGGTCACATCAGACTGGGTTTCAATGGAGAGCTTTCTCCTGAGGGACTCGCAGACGGGGTGTCAGCAGCTCTGGGATTCACACGTGTATTGGCAAGACCATAGAGCCCAACTTTGACTTAGAGGAGACGTGGTGTTCTGTATGAAGACCTCCACCAGGGAAGTATTGGCCCCTCACTTTCTACCTTCAGGCTGGATTGAATAGAGGATATTTTCAAACTGCTTCTCTAACAGTCTCTGTGTCTTGTGTTGGAAATGTAGATCCACCTGCCTTGATGTTTCTTCTGAGCTTTTATTCCTGTGGTTTCTGTGTTAACACTTCTCCCCGTAGAAAAGAACTTAGAAAGTTCTTTCTAAGAACTTCCTACAACGATGCTCTGCCATAACCCGTGGCCTTACCTGGCTTTAGATGTGTCAGTGAATCTGATCACCCGAGGTCCTGCTGTACTGTCTCCAGGCAACAGCTTGTCCCTCTCCTGTCTTTGGATGAGATAAATTGTCCCCTGGAGGTGCCTCTTTCACACCATAAACATGAACCTTGGTGATTAACTTCATCTACACACCTAAGTCTTAGACGGCTGAACTTCTGAGAAAACAGTCTTGCCTCCCATTCTGCATTTCACATAAACTACCTTACCGTGCAGCTTTTCTACAGTGGCAGCCCAGTAGACAGACTCAAAGCAAAGGCCTTTGGCTGGTAGAATTCACCCCTCCACAACAATATCAAACGTGGGTTCACGGGAAGATTTGTAAAGGCTCAGAGGGGCCAATTCCTGCCAGCTTTAAGGGGTCATCGGGGTGGTGGCCACGTTCAAAGCCTTTGCTGTTCAGCTCTCTGTAGGAGCTGGCTCTGGGGTTGCTGTTTGCGTATCTTTAGCTTTGCCTAGTCCAAGGAGGAAGGAAGCATGGATTGACCTCACTGCTCCTTGCTCAGAGCCTCTCAAATAACAGCCTCTCCCAGGAGAAGAGGAAACTGCAACACAGGCTTTCTTACATAGCTTTCCTCTTGGAAATAGAACTTTTCATGCCTAGCAGATTCCTTAGCCAAAGGCGATGCTGACACTTTGCTGTCCAGCTCTTCTCCATGGCCAGCGAGGTGGTCTCGGTCAAATCCTGTCACCTCTCCAAGATGCTGTCAGCCATGACAACACTAAAAAAAAAAAAATAGGAAAACTAAACTTGCCAACTAAACTTGGCTTCAGGAGCTGCCGAGGGTAAGAAGTAGGCGCTGGCAGCAGCATCGGCGCGTGCGGTGCGTGGCGTGCGCGCGGCGTGTGCCTGAGCCGTCCCTGGAACCAACGTCTGCTTTCTCCCACAGGGATTTGAGGCGGCTGGGAGTGACACTTGTTGGTCACCAGAAGAAGATAATGAACAGCCTTCAAGAGATGAAGGTCCAGTTGGTGAATGGGATGGTGCCGTTGTAACTCTGTTTTAAAGTCACTTCCTCGAGTGGGTCGGTCCTGCACTTTGTACACTAGTCCTGAAATTTATTTTGACTAAAAAAAAAAAAACAAAAAAAACCCCAAAACAAAAAGATAAAAAAGGGAAATTCAGTGGTTTCTATAACTGAAGGACGTTGGCCTCTGCCGCAGTGTTTCTAAAGCAGTGTTTGACTATAAAGTTTTCCTTTTCTTCCTATTTGTGTCCTCATTTTCATGAAGTAAATGTAAGATGCATGGAACATGGAAACGAATCTGCTGTACGTGAGGTTCACCCATCTCTTAAGCTTCAGTGGCGACAACGAGAAGCCTTCCCACTGCAGGTTGTCTGTACATGGGAGATACATATATATATATATAGTACCTTTATGTACTGAGTTACAGCAGCACATGGTAATACTTCCAAGGACTGACCTGAGCAGAGGAGTTTTGTAGCTGTTCATGGGCTCCCAAAAGCTGCAGTTTACTGAAGTTTAACTTCGAGTCTTACTTGTCTACAGAAGTGTATTGAAGAGCAATATGATTAGATTATTTCTTGATAGAGATTTTGTTTTGTAAATGTAAAGAAAAGAAAAAAAAATAATGCTGTTACACAGCATTGTTATAGAGACTAGTGTATAAACATGTTGCTTGCTCCATGGCAAATACAATACAGGGTGTATATTTTTTTTTTTCCCTCCCTCTGTGTTACCAAGTTCTTTTTGTTTGCTCTTCTGGGAGGATAATACGTGATGAAGATGTATATACTGTACAGTTTGCTACGCATCAGGTACAAGATCGGGGCTCTTTCCTTGGTTTGTTCTTGTTTGGTTTTGTTTTTTCTTCCCCTTTCACTTTGTTTTGTCTCCCTTTTGTGTTACCGTTACGCTTTATACTTTTGCTGCTGTTTGGTTTGAGCAACACTTAGAGCCTTCAGGAGTTTTGATGATGTGTATAAGGTAGGAGTCTGTGGAAATAAAAGACGTTGCCCCCTCTTCCTTTCCACCTTGGGCTGGGGACATCCAGAAGAGAAGTAAAACACTTGATTCTCGGTGGCCTCCAGTGATGATGTGGCATCAATTTTCATGTGTGTGAGTCCTGCTCAAAGATAGCATGGCATTGACTCTGCACTGCTGTTCCAGTTTGGTAGCCATCACCCAGTGCAGCCCTTGCCTCTGCCTCTGGAGTCCAGGGGAGAAACCACAACGTGGCTTTAGCTGGAAGGAAGGGATTTTGCTGTTCTGCTTCTCACCATGAGAGTTAAGCCCTGGGGTGCAGTGTGGGGTGAGCCCGTGGTCATCCACCCTGGAGATTTTGCAGTATTTCCTCCAAAGTGGTGGTGGGATTATTTTGAGAACTGTGCTGTCCCAGGCTGTCTCTCTGGGCATTTTCAGCTTGGGTGTGGACCTGACCACTTTGGGGCAGAGAGGAGGGAAGAGCAGAGCAGCCCAGTGTGGTCGCAGAGTTGGCATACTGTCGGTGAGAAGACCCCTCCACCTGGTGGGCTGCCTCAAGTCAGCGCTTGGTTGTAGCTGGGGTTCAGTGAGTCCATCAAAGCTCACAGCTGCTGTTTTCAGAGGGACTCGAAGGCCACTTGATCCCCTGGGAATTCCAACAAGAAACAGCCTGGGGCTATCCTCCCCCTTTTGTTGTAGGTAGGATTAATCAGGGCAGTTAATTTGGTATCGATAGGTTGGGTTTTTTCTTTCTGAAGGCGTTGGTAGAGATAAGGGTTTAAAACTGGCTCAGCAGATGGCAAGTGTTGGCTGGTTTTGTAGATATATTGCTTCCTTAGAGGTTGAGTAGCATCCCGGAGGATCCTTTCTTGGTGATAACATCAATAGATTGACTTGCCGCAGCATCCTTCGTCCCCGGCACTGCAGAGCTGAGCCCAAGGAGCTCATCCAACAGTGTATCCTTCACATCTTGCAGAAGCAGGTGTCAGATGCCACCTTCAGCTCTTTCAAAGGTCTTTCTCCCTTTTCCCCCAAGCCTTTAGATGAGATTTGATATCAAGAATGGTTTCTAAAGAAAAGGGAAAGGTCTAAGAGGAGGGGGTTGAGTGTTTTCTTAGCAGCAGACCTTGCTTGCTTTCAGCAGGGCTTCTGCAGGCAATATTTGCCTGTTCTGCAATGGCCACCTCCTCCTCCTCCATGAGCTGCTACCAAGCTCCTCAGGAAGCAGGAGAAGCAGGAGGGAGAGGAGCCACGGCGAGGTCTGACAACTCTTGATGGTGTGATTTCTCATCCTGTTGTTTCATTTTGGCAGTCACCGGCCCACAAAAGGTGGGGGTGGGAGGGGGAATCAAGACATAACAATTGTGATGCACGGAAGAGATTTGTCATACAATAAATAAGATTATTAGAGCTGTCAGCAGAACAGTCTTGGAATTACTTGTGCCTCCCCGCCCGCAGCGCTTGGGAAAACAACTCTTAGGAAGATGGAAAACTCGGTGCGTCGGGAGGAATCACTTGGTTCCCACACCCATCGGCCACTCCAAGAGATGCTGCTGGCGAGTACGCAGCACTTTCTGCCCATCATCTCCTCTTGTTTCCTCACCTGTTGGCTCTGCGGGAGGAGTTGGCTTTGGTTTTTTATCATGGACCTTTAACAGAGCAAGAAAACAAACAACAACCCTTTCTCACCATTCGTGGGGTTTGAACGGCGCACACGCCGTGGCCGGGCTGTGTACCCGGCGCTGGAGTCACCTCTGAAACGATGAACTCGTGGAAAACAAACTGTTCTTAAGCCAGCCTGCGTCTGTGTGTAGGACACCTCTGCTCGGTTCCGCCAATAAATAAATAAATAACCGTTTCTATTTATTTCAAGAACTGTTCTTGCTACAGATCTCTGTATAACAGGCTTTGTCTCAGAGCTAAAAATAAAATAAAATGGTGTTTTAACGAGTAGGGTCCAAAAGTTACAGCTTCTCTGTCTACAAGCAAATTCCAGAGACAACGGAGCTTTTTGGTTCCCATCCAAGAACTGCAAGTACTCTGTATTTTGGGCAGGAGCGGATGTGTTTGGATGCAGCAGGACGAGAGGACAGTAACACTTCACTGAGCATGCTCTTTGTGAGGGCTGTAGGTGGATTTCCTGTCTATGGTAAGTCCGGACACTTTGCTTTTCCAGCTCACTACTGCTGCAGCTGCTCCAGTGAATACTGGGGGGGGGGGGGTTCTAGTATAGTTTGCTGCTAATTGTGAGGAAGGTAATTCAAAGGACCTGGAAGATGAAAAGGCTCTTTTCCATAGTTTTTCCATTTGGGGAGAAGGAAACATCCCCAGGTAGGGCTTGTGTAGAGTGACCCACCTCTCATTGTGTAGCTATCATTTGGAAAAAATTACCTGAGCATAAAAAAAGAAGGTTGGTTTAAAAGAAAAAAAGAAAAACAAAACAACAAAGCCCACCAAAAAAACAAACAAACCCCACAACAACAAACAAAAAGACAATTTTAAGTTTTAATTATTCCTTCTCCATCTTAACGGCGAGAAGAAAAAAAAATGAAGGTTAGATTTTTTATTTTCATCTACTCCATGTGGAATATAATGTAGAAAGTCCCAGTAGTCAAGAAATTGTGACCCCTTGGACTGCTGTGGTCTTGAAATTAGTTAAGGTGTTACGTAAGTTACATCAGTAGCAGTCTTAAGAGTACCACTTAGTTTCCAGTCCTTTATTGCAAGTGCTTAGGGCAGGTAGGGCAGGAGCTGACGCATCCAGCGCTGCCAGATGAGGAGCCTCAGCTCCTCACACCGGTGTTTGTCAAACCTCCCAGGAGACTCTAGCATTGCTGTATTTATTCCTCCCCTCCACCTCCCTGGATGCTCTCTCTGCATTTTGTGTACCTGGTTTTGGGTTGGTTTTTTTGGTTGTGTGGTTTTGGTTGGTTTGGTTTTATGGTGGTTTTTTTGATTTTGGGTTGTTTTGGGTTTGTTTTTTTTGTTTTTTGGGGGTTTTTTTGTAGTATAAGATATTAAATTTTCTATTTTTTCATAAAAAAATAAAAACCTTTGACTAACAGCGACATCCAGTTGTGGATCACACGCACGCGTACCCCCTCGGCTTTCCGTGAAGCGTCAGGATTTTCCTCTTGGAAAAGAAAGAAATTCTCTTTATTTCTTTCTCTCCTAAATGCAGACTTGGTGCTAATCTTGTGGTCCCTGGAGGAGAGAGGCTTCTGGGACAAGGGAGACGTGTAGACCCCATGCGAAGGCCTCCTGCCCTGTTACAGGCTGTTCCCCCTCTGCTGTGTTTTTTGTTTTAGTTTTTGGTGTTGGTTGGGGGGGGGGATCGGGGGTCGGGGCAGAAATCTGCTCTTTAATCTGGTTTGTGGGGCAAAGCAGCTGTTGAGATGCCCAAGCCCCAGAGCAGCCTCTGGCCACAGCACTCCCCAGTCTTTCAGATAAACCTTTATTTGTGATTTCCAACCCCTCCTGCCCCCCAACAACTCTTTTTTCCTCTGATTTATATGGGGGGAAGGGGCAACCCCAGAGCAGGCCCATGGCCAGCTGGAGTGATGACCACCACATCCCCAAACCCACTCTTCCCTTGCCACATGGATTTGGGGGCAACCTCATGCTGCTAAAGGGGCACCTTAAAGTGAAGTGAGAAAAGCCACGAGTGGGAAAGGCTGAGGGGCAAGGGGGGAAAGATCAGCCTGGGAAGGGTCTAGCTGAGGTGGTGGGCAGCCAGTGTCTCCCAGTTCCCACAAAATGACCACTGCTGGAGGACAAAGAGGAGATATCATAGACTCATAGAATGTTTCAGGCTGGAAGGCACCTCTAGAGGTCATCTGGCCCAACCTCCCTGCACAAGCAGGGACATCTCTCCCTAGCACAGGTCGCTCAGAGCCCCAGCAAACCTGACCTTGAATGACTCCAGGGATGGGGCCTCCACCACCTCTCTGGGCAGCCCATTCCAGTGTCTGTCACCCTCAGATTAAAGAACTTTTCTAATACCCAGTCTAAATCTCCCCTAACTTAAAACCATTGCTCCTTGTCCTACAAACCCTTCTGAACAGACCTTCCCCTGCCTTCCTGTAGGTCCCCTTCAGGTACTGGGAGGTCACTGTAAGGCCCCCCCAGAGCCTTCTCTTCTCCAGGCTGAACAGCCCCAACTCCCTCAGCCTGTCCTCATAGGAAGGATGCTCCATTCCCCTGATCATTTTGGTGGCCCCGAGATGATGCTGGTTGTCCCGGCAGCATGGGAAGCAGTGGCAGACACCTGGCCAGGACAGGCACGGCAGGCTGCAGCGGTGCAGGGACACTGCTTTACGTACTGAAAGGAGCACAAGGTCAATTGGGTTAGCAAACTGAGGCTGTCAGCAACTTGGATAGAACCTCTCTGATTGACGTGCTCGTCCCCGTGTGGTGGTGCCTTATTTCAGCTCGGGGTTGGGTGCTGCTGGACCACAATGGTGGCAGATACTGGGAGGGATCAGAGGTGCCCTGAGGGCAGGGGAAAAAATGATATTAACTCACCCCATGGAGGCAGCATCCTTAGCTTCATGGAGGCAGGGAGCCTGCTAAGAGGGAAACACGGAAGTGGAGATGCTCCTTCAAAGAAGTGTAAAGAGAAATAGCTTTCCAGGTGACGGGGAGGCACTGGGCAGCCAAGGCTGGGCTCATGGGCAAAATGGGAAGGTTCACCACCTCTAGTAGCCTCAGTGCAGTAAGATGAAAGAAGGCAAGTGAAAATCTTGAGGGTTAAGGGTCTTTAAAAGGTGTCCCTCCTTTCAGCTGCTATAGAAATGGGGATGGTGGCCTGATAAGGACACATCCAGAGAGCAGCTGCCTCCTGTCCCTGTTCCTCAGCCAGCATATGCAGGAGGGAGGAGGGCATTAGGAGGCAAAAGGTCAAAACCTGCTACTGCTACCAGTAAAGATGAGAGCTGGCTGCAAATTCCTTTCACAATGCTCTGTTTTAAGTGAGAACTAAGAAATTAGGTGATATCCTTGAGCCTTTGCACCCACCTTGGTTGGGGACCAGCCCTTACACAAACCCCAAATCAGGGTTTGCTTATTATTTGCCGCTGCTGGGCTCAGTGTGAGAAGAGGCTCTTGCACTCTGTGGCTGCTGACTAATAAATTTACCTGCTCAGAAGGTACAGTGCTTTACCTGCAAAGTGGGTGCTTAAGCATGGGCTTGACTTATTTTTTGGGTGTTTCTGCTGCACAGCTTCTGGCCGGTCCATGCAATAAATGTGCAGCTGCAGCTCCAGTTGCAAACGCCAGCTCTTGAGGCTGCTTAACAAGCTGTGAACAGGTTGACACTACTCTCTGCATCCCTCTTGTTTCCAGTAAACCCAAAACAAATTGCAAAGGAACATGACCCCGGTGCTGGTGACATTGCAGGGCAGCAATGCAGCAGCTCCGTCTTCTTTTTCCCTATCCAATAAGCTACAAACAGGGCTCAGGGGGCTCTGTACCCCTCTTTCTTCTGCTATCCCAAAAGGGTTTGAGGCTGTAGTGCTGTTATCCCTGAAGGATGCTGTGGCCCCAGGGCAAGAGCAGCAGGGAGGCTGCTCCCCATCTCCCCATGAAGCTGAGCTGCTGTGCAGAAAGCGATGCAAGATTTATGAAGCCATGGGGAGAAAGAGTGAGGGATTCTTCATGTATTTTTCATGGGCTGAACTGCATAAATAGCATGCAATGCATAAACTGTGACCGGATACTTCCACAAAAAAAAGGGACCAGCGAGCAGGAGAGATGAAAGAATGAGATAGATTTATTCAAGTCAACAGGGCCTGTTGAAAGTCACCCTCAAGTGCATTAAGAAGCAGCCGAAACAGCACGGCCTGATCCCAGGGTGATTCATCTTTGCCAACAGAAAGAGGGAGCCAGACCACAAGGACTGGAGGGCACACGTTGTACCTGCTGGGTGAAATGGATGGGTGGGAGGGGTGAGCCTGCCTCATCCACAGTGCCTCAGTTGCAGCGTGGGGCTTAGGCAGATGTTAGGACAAACTGCACCAGCGAGCAGGGCAGGGCAGAAAGCGTCCAGCCATCGCGGCATCGCGGCGACAGCTCAATACAGGGTAAGACAGGGGAAAAAAGGGCTATGTTGGGAAGGTGACATTCCCCACTGCAGTCCCCCCAGCAGGCACATGTGTCTTTTTAATGACACAGCTGCTGCCAGAGATTGACCCTCATGTACGTGAAGAATTGAGAAAGCAATCCCACGCCAAGAGCAGGTAGGAAGTGGGAGCCAGGGCAGCGTGGCTTTGCTTATTTTACACCCCCAAGAGCAAACCAGGGTATGCTGCAGTTATTGCCATAGAGACTCTGGGGGAAAAGCCTCAGAGAAACTTGGAGGGCAGGGCTGGAATGCCCACTGAAGATACCCATTGCCTCTATAACAAGCCTGACAGTTGGAGCAGCTGGGGCAAGTCCTTTGGGACCCGCTGGATTTTGGTGGCTGCAGCCCCCTGCTTTACAGTGGTGGTTGATGACCCCTTAATGTATGGCTCGTTATTTTCCTCCCAGAAAGGCCTGTGAGCAGCCATGGAAGAGAACAAGGCACCCATGTAGGTGATTTTCTTACCCCATGTCCTGCTCCGAGTGAGAGCAGCAGTAACTCTGGTCAGTGCTCAGCTCCTCTCCCCCCTGCCCTGGCTGCAGGCAGCAGCTGTTGGCACAGG
>JANHGN010020618.1:0-16066 GCA_024605025.1 Megaceryle maxima | reverse complement strand
TGTGACCTGTGCTAGATTGTATGATCCTGCTCTGGCAGGGGGGTTGGACTGGGGGACTCCAAGGTCCCTTCCAACCCTTGACACCCTGTGATACCTGTGATACCTGTGAAATCCATAGGTGCAGGCCTGTTTAAACCAAAGAAAGAGAGATAATTATGATAAATGCTACAATTCATTACCTGAAAAACAAAACCCTAAACAACTGTGGAAGACCTGATGCTCCAAATTCTCATTAGACTTGACTGAAGGAAGAAGTAGTTTTCATTTTAAAAAATCTCATCTAAGCTATCTATAAATATTTTTATCTTTTTTAAAAAAAATCAATAATAAATTCAACCAACTAACAAGAAAACCTAAGTATAAATAAAAAATAAAAAATTTTAAAAAAAGATTTAAACAAATATATTGTTCCATTTTCAGCAATGACACATCTGGCTTAATTTCCTCCCTCTGGGGCAGGTTCTTAGGTGGTATAAAGTATCTTCAATAGTTGCCATGCAGTAATTATTACCATTAGGCAAATGAAGACAATACCATCCCTTACGAAATGCCATTCCTTTCTCTCTTTTATCTATTTCTCCACCATTTATTCCTATGAATATATATGGCTTGGTGATTGATAGTCTCCAGTATGCAGTTGATGTATGCAGTATGCTCCGCTGAAAGAGGAGCACTTACATCAGAAAAAAACAGTAGCTAACTTGATTATTTGATCTTGTGGAAGCACTGCAGTTTTAGTAGCTGCATGCAGGACTGTAAAAAAGTTTTGGCAACAAAATGAGTTATTTCCAAACCTTGAAAAAGTAAAAATTATTTTTTTTTCTCCTGAGCTTCCTGAAACTTGTTCTTTCTCTCAGACTTTCAGGTTCTTAGCTGCTACTGCTACCTGTGCTGATGTAGCCCAAACAGATTCATCTTGATCTTGAACCTGAAGACACGTGAGAATGAAAATGAACTAATTGCAGAAGAGTTGTTGTAGGTCAAAGACATTTTGATCATGATTCACTGGAACTGACAAGCATATCTCCATTAACTTCCTCTTCAGGACTCCAATAGTATGTTTAGCTTCATGACGTTGATATGTGATATTTTAGGGAAGCAAGCATGGTGAGATACAGCAAGACACATTTGACTTCTTGAATACATGCCCTTTTATCATTTCTCCTACTCTCTACCTATAAATTCAGTTTTGTTCATGTTATCAACCTGAACTATATTAGTACCTGGAGAGACTAAGTGAAATCTGCCCTCATTGCAAGGGGTGCTATATTTAAGCATAGCAAGAGATGCACAACTCTATTATCTTACTATCAAATTTGTCTAAGAGCTAAAGAGAGGAAAAGAGGGAAATAGCAGTCAAGGTCAAGTCTTATTCCAGGCTCAGCTGCTGACCTGACAACTGGTTAACATCTCTTCCTATATTGTGCTCCACTCTTTAGCAGCTAAATCCATTTCAAAAAAATATATGCAAGTATATGTTTTTTCAGGAAATTTTGCCACTGCAGAAAAAAACCCCCACATATTACCCTAGTGCCAAGCTCAACAATATAAGTTCTTCAAAGCCTAAAATAGTAAAGAAATAGAATGTTTCCAATTCTCATCAAGATATATTTAAAAGTATATACAGAATATAGATATGAAACACATCAATAAAGAATATCTGAATACTGTAAGACAATTACCTGACGATTTATTCTCCATTCCTCTGAGATCCAGTAAAACAGGTTTTTAAAGAAATAGACAGACAATATTGCCTATTATTTTCAGTGAAAGGTATGAGTCTGTACACTTTCAGAAAGATTCTTGGACAAAGTTTCTTTCCAGTTAAATTAAAATCCAGGGTATCTTAACCTGTATTTGCGGAGCTGTTCAAATGTACACAGATGTTACTAACAAGAATTTGACTATGTGCTCCACATACACTGATATAACAGTTTTCCTCTGTAAAGTACAGTATAGATGACTACAAATACTTCAGAGACACTCTGATGTACTATTCCGTGTGGCAATTCCATCTAACTGGAAATAAAGTAATTAAATATGCTCTAGCATGTTGCTGCAAAATTTTTTTGTGAATAGTCATGCATTTATATATAAAGATGACTGTTTTTTTCCAAAATCAGATCATTTCCAGATTAATGGGTAATTTACTGTTCCTTGGAAATTAATAGAACTAGGTCTACTTTTGCAACTTAAATATTCACAAATTAAATTGAAACGTTTTCATCTTTTCTCTGCCCATTGCCTTTCCACTCTGGTAAAAAATAACATAAAATAAAAAAATGCAATGAACAAATTGTGTTGTTGTGTTGTCACTTCTGTGAGAAAAGCAACTTAGAAACTTACTAGGTGAAGTTGTAAACCCCAATGTTACAACTGTGTTAGAAAAATCATAAATCAAACCACACCTAAGGATAAAATGGCATATTTTTAATGACAGGATCAAGCAAACTATTTTAATTATTTTAATTTCCTTTTTTGACCCTCTAAAGATGAATTTCTTCAATTTTTTTTCAAGAAGCACATGGACTAGGACATGTAAGTTAAAAGTTCGTGTTTTCATATAGACACTGAATGGGAATGTGATAAAAAACTAGATACAGCAAGAATTGAACAGTACGTTTAAGTGGTGCCTTAAGAGCTGAATCTTAGTTGCTTTGCTATTTTTCAACAGTCATGGCCACTATTCATATACAGTTTACCTCCACTCCCCTTCTACCCCCCCCTTCTTTGAAACATGTTTTAATAGCTTGACAGGAAAACAGTTCTCTAAGTTGGTCCAAAAACCAACCAAATTCTGGGACATTAGCAATCCTAAGAGTGCAGATCTTACCCAGACCTTCTTACAAGTCTTAAGCAGTATTATTTTATACAGATTACCATAAGTAAAGATCATCTGTTGAAACAGTAAAATCTGGTTTTCATCAGTAAGTAAAAAGGAATCCCTTTTTTAAATCTCTTTTTTTTTCTTTTTTTTCTCCTTTTACTTAAGTTTTCTAAGAAGTACTATGGCAACTCATCATCAATATGAAGTGGTATTTGCAGGCATCTACAGGTTTAAAAGGAAGAATTGACAATTAAATGGAATCTGTGAACCTTGCTGTGTTTTTCTAGTATGTGAGTTTTGTTAAATAAAAATTTCTGGATCATTAAGCAATTAATCTGTTCTTCCTGTTGAAAGTGAGGAAATGACTAATTATTTGTCAAGTCTCAGAAGCTAGAAGGGAGAGGGAGGAAGGTTGTTTTTAATGGGTAAGGAAAACTGAGAGTTGGGAATTGAAGTGACAATAAGCTCAATAGATCCTGGTGGCTTACCAGAATCATATGATAAAACTTCCCTGGTTTCTAAAGCTATCTACATGCAAGTGTTGCATGTGAGTGTTGACAAGATGTGCGATAGTTACCTGTCTAGAGAGACCCCATGAATAGACAGGTGGTATTCCCAGGGTGAGGGTCATCCCCTGCACTACAGGTGTGCTGACCCTGCAATTTGGCAGTGTTAGGTTAGTGTTTGGTCTCAATGATATTAAAGATCTTTTCCAACTAAGTGATTATCTGATTTCCCCAAATGCAGGAAGCACAACTGCCTCTTTAAGTCCTCAGCCTCAGTGGTCAATACTCACATGGATAGAGATGGAATGTAAACCACCAAAAATCTTAATCAGAACTTCAGTTAACAATTGTGGACAAAAGCAGCTGATATTCTCTATTAAAAATAAAACACATAATCTATCTCTGTGATTCTTTTACCAAGAGACACAGTTATGCTAGGCAAAAAAAAAAAAATGAAACTACTACTCATGTGACCAGCATAAATATGTGTTTCCCAAACCCCTTCTTAGAGAATGCACCATGAAGTATGAGCTTGCCAAAACACAACACAGCAAGTAAGTGCCAACACTTTTTGATATGGTGACTATCTTGGGAAAAAGTTACAAGAAAAACATGTGGTGTATTAACACACTCCACCAATTCCCTCTTGAAGAATTGCAACATCTGATCTAATCTTTCTTAATTTGTAGGCTTCCTGCCAACCCCAGGATTTAGACAACTGAAAATACACCTGTGCTTGATTCTGATCCCATATGATGATTGCCAGTGAATGTATATAGCCTCATCACGAACAAATTTTAAAAAAATTCACATGCAACAGATTCATTCCACCTATGAAACACAACTAAACTGCTAATGCTAATTGAGACAGTAGTAACAGTTATTTGTTACATAAATAAAGCTTAATTTATCAACAACAAAAGTAATTTTTTTTGTGTGCAGTTTTAACATATTTTTTGCTATCTTTGAAGATTTCTGAAACATATTTTCCAATTTTGATTCAAAACTACTACAATTTTCTATAAATCAAACTGGGTTTCATGGTTGGATTTACCTGAACTGGGATAATGGGATATAGTAGCCCCTAGGAGTCTGCACATCTGTACTCTTCTTCCCAAACTTCTTTGATTTCTTATAAGACTGGGATGTGCCAGAAGAGTCTTAGGGCTTGTTTTCACAAGGAAACTGAGCAGGACATGAATGTGGAGCATAAAAATGAAACTTGGCTTATCTGGTGGTGCAAGAATGTTTACTCTCAGAAGAATCACCTCTCTTATTTACTGTAACCAGTGACAGTGATTCCAAAACTAGAGGACTAACATGAGGAATTAATCTGGAATAGGTATTGAATAATTACTGTCTCTGCAAGTCTAGACATCCACTGATGACTCAATGTACCAAAAAAGTGATATCAGAAAATTCAGCATAGCTTTTCCAAAGCAGGGAATCGATGTGAAAAAAAAGAGCACCTCTTCTTCCTCTACTGAAAGCAGTCCAGAACCACCATGTCAAAACAGCTATTTCAAGATCATTCCTTGCATACTTTCTTAGGTTTATGTAATTTTCCCCAAAGATCATAATGCTGCTCTCCAATGCTTGCCAGAATACATGGGATTACAGAAGGCTGGACATTTGATAAATCAACGGAGAAACAAGATTACTTAATTTAATAAAATAAGAGTGGCCAGAGAACTGTATGGTATTACAGAAGTGTTTGGACTTAATAATACAATGTCCATATATGGTATGATTCTCCTTTGCACCAAGAATTTTTTTAAATGTTAAAAAATTCCTGATACAGAGATGTTGATTAGTGGAACTTGTATTTTAAGTGCATAAAAAAGATTTTTAAATATATAGCTGGAATCAGTTCCCTGCATTGAATAATTTATATAGTACAAGGGCTTACTACATTATTACTGGTCTACTTCCATCTACATTGGTGTATTTGAAGCAAATTTATTATGTTCTTACATATTTGCTACACAGAACTACTAAAAATTTAGTGTAGACAAAGACTAAAGTCAACTTCTACTGCTTTGAGAGTAGGAAGGTAATCTGAATGTAATTTGTACCATGTCCGAAAGTTTCAATATTAAAGTAAAAAAGATCAACCTACTCAGCCTGGAAAAAAATGAAAATTCAAAAGAAGGGTGGTTTGTTAGTTCTGAAGAATTTGCACTCTGCACAGAAGAAACAAAAACTCATATTTAACATGTTGGATTTTTTTCCACAAATTTGCATCAGTAACCTTAATCAGAAATTCAAAATTCAGTCTTTGAAATAAAAAAAGTTATAGGATTTTTTGAAATTTAGAATATCCAAAAACATACTTGCAGAAGTCAGTGTTGGGAAGGCTAATAAGCTTTGAGTGATCAATTAATGACACTTTTATTTAAAAAGATTAAAAACTACAAATGTCTTTCACCAAATCTATGAGTTATAGAATCCAAACCACTCCAAATAAAATGGCAACATTCATCACCTAAATTAAAAAACAGTAATTAGTCAGGTCTTAGTTAGAAAATGCTTTTATTACTCTCCTCTCCTCATTTGCTATATCATTTTGCAGCTGCCTTGTCATCTGAGCATTCAATGTAGACAGATACTATTTAAATTAATAAAGCTCACTTTATTCCTATACTTTCATTTTTCATAATACAGAGAGATTATGGAGAACACATACAAATTAAAAACTGCCGGCAAAGGTGCACTACTTTGCTTTAAAAAAAGTCCTTTAGAGTGTAATATAACTAATGAGATATCGCTCTGAAATAGAACATAGATTATCATGTAGCAGATTGATTTTGCTGCAATTTCCCACTAACTGCAAAGTGCCTACTAATTAAAACAAGGCAGAGCTCAGTCTTGCCCTCTAGCATCTACAGCACATCTCACTTTCTAAGAACAAAATTCCATTTAAGAAAAGCATTTGAAAGGGCTTAGTGTTGAGTAAGTGAATGAATGAAAGCTGGGGTCCAGTGCTGCTATTTGGAGTCGACAATTACAAAATTACAAAAATTACAAAAAGTTATATAATTGATTTTGAACTTTCATGTTGGAAGGAAGGACTGAACTTTTGCTAGAGTTTGTGAAACAAAACCACATACGCTTTCATTTTTGCTTTTGGTGAGCTGTATGCTCACACCAGTATAGCTTTTACAATGTAAAATGCTATAGCTTATTGTATCTCTATTTAAAATATATGAGTAAATAGGATTCCCCTCAGAATTTTCTTTCTTCTTAAATTAAAAGATTATGAACCTCTTAAGTATTGTGCAGAGAAATAAATTGACCTGAAGACTTTTAGTGAGCTGAAACAAGACTTCCTAGAAGAAAAAAATTTAATCCATGGGAAAGAAGGACATTCTGTTTCTTAACAAAGATATTCAAATACTGTCTGAAAATAAGTGTACTTCCTTTCATTTGTAAAACACTGAATTTGTGTTAAAGAAACCAATTCCTGGAAAGGCAAAGTCTTCTCTAACTGGCCCTCTTGCACACTAATTTTAGGAAATTTATATAATCAAAAAGGAATGCAACACATACATTTCATTTCCTAATGTTTATGGCCTTCTTCCACTGACTCTATTACACACATGTGAGGTAACTCCTGCTGCTTCTGAATTTTTCCTGTAACTCCAAATCTTAATTTTTAGGCAGTCTTCATCAAAGAAGGAAGGATCTACAGAACCATACTCAGTGCATCTGACTGCCTCTCTTTACCACCTTCTCTTCCCATTCTTCACCCTCCATGACTTACAATGACTTTCAAATCTGTTCACCAATTTAGATCCAGTTGAGAGAGGGTAAAGATCTCTGAGATGTTATGCTACAGAACTTTTCCCCCCACACTCCCAGGAAATCCCTAAAACAACTTAGCATAACAATGAGCTCCACCTTAATGCTCCCTTAAGGAAAATGACACAACATACTTTGACCTCATATTAGACACCAGATTTTTTTTTTTTTTAATTGTTTCTGGTATTCAATTTCTCTTCCTAGGTATCTTTCTGTATTTCCAAAAGGTTTATGAAACTGCTCTACAATTTTAGGAGACAGTGTTTATCAAAGACAGAAACAAAGCCTTTGTGGTAAATATGTTACTGATACAGCACAGAACTGACAAGATTTTATTTAGAAATCTTCAAGTAAACTTTATGTATTAACTCTTTAAGTAAATATTTGCTTTAAAGATTTGCTCTCTTTCAATGCACATTATGGTGTGCTCTGGGAAAATTTAAAGAAGGGATCAATGTCCTTTATTCTTCCCTCTCCCGATACAAAGCTCTTCAAAAGAGGCAGATGTTTTCTCACCTTGTAACTTGTAACACAGTACAGTTGCTTCCTAAAGCCTGGACTAAAACCAAATCTTATCTCCAGACATCTTTATTCAGGCCATCTATGCAGGCCCTATGAAAACCTACCCTGTGTAATGAGAGATGTGCTGAACCTTTGACATTTCCACAAGTATACATCAGGGCCTTAGAGATTTATGTGAACATCTCTATTCCACTAGAATAAACACATCATTCTTATTGATTTTAATTTAACTAAATGAAGATTGAAAACACTGACTCCATAATGGTTAGTTAATGGTTGGCTAGGTGATCTTATGAACCACTCTTACTGTCCCAGCAACAAACCTAATCCTCTAAGATGCATGAAACTTTCAAGAAGTAAAATTAAAATTAATAGCACTTCCAACTCAAATATATCACTTTCCAGTCAACTTCCTGAAGTATAGATTTCAGAAAAATGAAACACAAAGGAAAGTACTCAAGACAACACTGTTTCCTTTTGACAAGTCCCTTATATTCTCATGTTTAAAAAATTCACAGAAGAAGTAAACTATAGGAATCATAAATGACTGAAACAGAAAAGCTTACAAAGGCAAAACCAATATATTTCACGTAACAATAAAGGATATAGATTTCACTATTCTTACAAATTAACTATAATTCAATTAGAACTTTTTTCTTTCTTTTTGCTAGTTGAGTATTTTTAAGGCATTGAGTGATCTTACAGAAAGCTAATCAATACTTCCCAAAATTCAACACTAAAAGAAATACTCAGTGAGAGAAAAAACTAATACAGTCAAAAACTTTCCCATCTTAGAGCTGTTCCCAGTGAAATGCATGCAAAATAGCAGCAACAAACAATTCATCCTAATAAACTTTGAGTGAGAAGGATGGTTGATGGTTTTTAAGTAGCCTGGATTCCAATTAAGGCTTTCAGGCAAATCTCTTGTGAGGGTGCTCTGTGATGCGTGAGGCACAAGGTCATGATGAGTTGTTGTACCATTTCCTTCCAAAAGAACTCCACCTTGATTTGATTCTACTTAATTTTTGGCACATACTATGATGCCTAAAATAAAGTACCGTTCTCCTTCAGTCCTCATTTTAGTCAGATGAGAGGAACAATAATCTCTGAAAAGCAATTAATTTTGTTTTCAATTCAGCCACTTTCTGATGTGTCTTTTCTGTTTCTTTTCTAAAGGATGTGTCAATATTTTTACCTGACATTATGACCACTTTGTATAAATACACACCTCAATCTCACATAGATGGAAATGTCCGAAAGTCATTTGTAACATTCTTCTTAATAAATTTTAGACAATCTTTAAAAACCCTTTTAAACCATATTGTCAAAGGTATCACAGGGTATCACAGGGTGTCAGGGGTTGGAAGGGACCTTGGAGATCTTTGAGTCCAACCCCCCTGCCAGAGCAGGACCATGTAATCTAGCACAGGTCACAAAGGAACACATCCAGGTGGGTTTTGAAAATCTCCAGAGAAGGAGACTCCACAACCTCTCTGGGGAGCCCCTTCCAGTGCTCTGTGACCCTTAGAGTAAAGAAGTTCCTCCTCATGTTATGTAAGGTGAACTTAAACATTTAGAAAACTCAGAGATAGTGCAGATATGCCAGGAGAGGTAACTGAATTTCTTTGCAAGGAAGTGCAAAGACCTATCTCTCTGTTTAAGCCATACAATCCCATTTCATTACTTATTTACTTTAAGTAGCTAAGGGATGAGACTTAAATATTGCTTTAAAATCTTTAGCTATGTTCTCAGTTATATAATTAACAGCTGTCACCACACTGAAGAGAATAATAATGGCTAACAGGTATGATTCATGAGTCTAAGTGCCATCACACCCATAAGAGGGTTCATTTACATAAGAGAATTTTCAGTAGCAGTCAGAAACCATGAGACCTGCACATGATGATCAGCAAGGACATGATCCAGCTCCCACTGAAATCATCCTGAATGTTTCCATTTGCTTTAGCAAGTTTTGAAACAGAGAATACTCTGCTGGAGTAATGCTAACTCAAAACACTCAACTGACAGTGACTATTGTACAGCTGCAGAGCCTGTTACGAGTGCAGAAGGGATCTTTCATAGACTAAGTTACTATTAATCCTACCAGTACTTTAGAGGGCTCATACCATCTACAATGGAGATGGAGTGGTCTTGTCTAATTACAGTTCCACTTAGATGAAACAGGTGTGAAAATTAGGTAGTCCTCTGTCTACTGGAGGCTGTGCTGTGCAAAAATCTCACTTCAGGAATTGACAGGTTCTCCCTGGCTTGCAATTTTGCAGGTTTTGCTCTTCCATATTTCACAGAAGATTAAATTCCTTAACATGGCAGGAAGAACAAAGGAACAAGAGGACAATAATTCTGTAGTTACTTCAGAAAGAAAATAGGGAGATTTGTTGCCCTTGTGTGTCTTCAACATCTAGTTAGAAATCTTAGCATACAAAAATAACATCCTCTGTTTATAAGGTGAACTAGAGTATGAAGCAGTAAAACAATGGAATGGAACTGAGGCGGTAACTGTAGGACTTAGAAAAACTAATAACAGCATTTGTGTTATCCATATTATAATGGAAGGAAATTCTCTGTTATCCAGAATGAAATGTCAGCCAAGAACTCCAAATAAAAAAGTAAATGTCAAGTATTAAAAATGGAGAAGGAGCTTACATATGGAAATCATCCCCTCAGAAATGAGAACTTCTATCAGCTGAATAGACAATATTTATAGAGATGGATGCAATAAAACGACAAAAAGAACCTCTGGTGAAATCTCCCATTAATTTTGTCATTTAAAGATTCAAAACTCATGCACGAGTATTTTTTTGCAGGACATCAGATTTAAATGTACACTAAAACTCAGAGGACATACAATGGTATCTAGCTCATACAAATGATGTTGTGTTACTGGTGTTGTGTCAGTAGATAGGAAAATCAGAGAAGGAAAAGGGATGGAAAAGAGAGAATGATAATTTGGTTGCCAACTCTAATTTTTATCATATAGAAACATGATTATAACAAGCCATAGTAAGGGAAAACACGAGATTTTTTTCCAATACATTATATTTAACTGAAGAAAACACATGCAGAAGTAGTAAGAAAATATTAATGAAGAAAGAGTATTTGCTAGTCCAGTATCTTATTTCCAGCAGAAGCAATACTATCATCTTCAGAAGGAATTAGTAAGTGAAAGCATTAATGTGAAAAAGACAGATCAATAAGAAAAGCTTCTTTTAAACTTATGCCTTCGAGTATGAGGGGTTTGACTTCCTAACCTTTCTGAAATTGTTTAATCCGTCATAAACTAACTATGCATATATGCTAGACACAGAAATTTGTAATCTAGTTTTCACCTTTACTCAAAATGACTTTCATCACAAAATCATAGGAATAGAAAGCTGGCAGAAGCTTCCTGAAATTCAGCCACATTTACTCCTTTTACTGAGGAGAAATCAAGTATAAACTTTCAAGTTTTCTGCAAAGTCCCTAATGGTCTATTGCAATAGTTCCTCACTCATATGGATAGAAATTTTTTCCTAATAAAAAAAATGTTTGCTGAAAGTTAAGATGGCTTCTTGCTCTTCTGCTATGAACCATGTCTTATGAACATTTATTTTCTTTCCCTCAAAAGCATCAGCTACAAACTTAAAATAATATAAAAATAACTAACAACCAGTTTTACCATGACACTGTTTTACCCTTTTTACATAGCAGTTCTTTCTAGCTCTTTCTAATACAGTCTACTAAATTATTGTGATTGATCTAGAATTTGTATATGCTTGCTACACAACAACAGTTTCACTGTCTCATTTGGTTAATTTTGTACACCAAATGAAGAAGAAAATAACAATTCTAAACTTCTGTATCTAAGTACCCTAAAGAATTGAGTAATAAAATATTGGCAGTAGTTGGTTTCCTTGAACCAAGATATTTTATTTTGCCATGAAATTAAATGAAGAATTCTGTTCTATTTCAGCATTCTTTCTTTATGTTGAAGGAGTGAGCAAAAACAATTATTTCAATGCTCTGGAATTTTTAAAGTAATGCTGCTCATTTTCTGACTATGTTGTATTAAATATTGATTCAAATAATTAATATAGGCATACAAGAGTCTGATCAGTTAGCAGTTTTTATTTCTTTGAAGTGACTATCTCACTATTTTAGTTCACAAAACCAGGAAGTCAATTGATGAATGAGTTAGAGAATGGTAATCTCTGTTTGGATCAAACAACTGGACACAAAGCTCATTCTCCCATCTCAAAAAAAAAGAAATTAGTAAACATATAAATAATAGAAATTCATATGATTTTTCATTCTATGGTGTAAGAAACATTGCTTATAGGATACATGAATGCAATCTCTCTGCCTTAATTCCAGAAAGCAAACCATACATATTTCTTCATTTACTAAAAATTCTTTGTGAACCTGTGATAGCAATTAAGGCTATAGTATGCTGTAGTAAGACAATAAGTGTGATGAATTTGACAAAAAGCAATATTTCATATGAACAAAGTAAAGAGGGTTAACATAATTTAGTCATCTCGTAATTTAGATAAATGTATGACAAGTCAGGAATAATTGCCCTTAAGTTACTATAATGATTTTCTAATCAAAATATAACTAGATTATTTTAGAATATGGCTGTCCCTAATGTGAGAACACTACATTATAAAAAGAAAAATGTTACACATGCTATACTGGAATAGTCTAATAACCTTCTCCCTCTTAAGTACTGTGTGTACAGTTTTTGCATTCATATTGACTTAATTGAACACTAATTCACTGTCTACTTTACATCTCACTAAAGGGTGTTCTTCTTGGCATTACAGAAGCATGTTTTAGGTTTTGTTCCAGAGACTACAAGTTTCTAAAAGATTTTCACCACAGTTTCACAAGCTATCAGATTCTTTATTCCATTTTATATAAGTACACACAACTTTGCCCTGCTTCACATAGTGGTAAAGCCATGCTAATAACCAGATAAGGTGTTGCACAGATCAAACTTCTGTGATTCTCTATGCTGCTAATCAATACACTTAGATGCATTTTGTGGTTCTTCCAATAGAGCGCTGAAAGATCTCATTTAAAATCCTTTAAAGAACCAGCAACATTTTTTCCAGATTCTTTAATAACATTTTATTCCAAGTTTTCCTGAAACATTTTCAAAGTCAGTGACAGCTTGTAGTTGTAGAAATAATTTCTTTGTTGGACATCATCACACCTTTTCATTATATTGTCTCTTCAATGCAAAACCATCTTATTTTCCTAATATCTTTATTGTCCTAATATCAGCAACTGTTCAAGCTTACACTGCATCTTTAGGATAAGGCTCCTGCCTGTACTTGCTTCTCCACTTGGATTAATTTGATAGTCTCACGGGTATAGCCTTTAAAATTATTGTGTGCTGCAAGATGTATTTGGCATGGCAAGCAGATTTCACCCTGCTGTGCTATGTAAAATATTATATCCCAATGATACTTTACAGTGGAATCTGTGCAGTATAGCAACTAGCAGAGGACTGTAAGCAAAAGGAATATAATTTTAATTCCATATTTCAAAGCAGTTGTGTGGGTCTTTTTAGACAAGCTATTTTATTTTTAATAATGCAGTATAGAAATACAATACAAACTTGAAATGAAGAGACAAGCAAAAGAGAATTGTTAATGCAAACAAGGTAAGTTTCAGTGTAGAACATTAAAAAATCTGTTTTAGAACTAAAAAAGTACCTTCAAGCTAGCACTGGTATCTTAAAATATCCTGACTGTCTAGGATTGCAACAATCAGGCTAACTAGCTGGCAAACAGCTCCATCCAAGAGCTTTACACTTAATAGGTGAAAAGGTGAAGTATATTAATTAGACAAATGCAAACTAAATAAACAATGTTGATTGTTTATCCTACAAATTTCAAGATAACAGAAATCTATAAGGTATCTTTCCATGCAGTGATGGCGACACCTGAAATGTGTCCTGCACATTATAAGTAATTGACCAAGTTATTTTTCAGAAGTACTACAGATTATTTTAAATCTATTTATTATTTAATATATATCTATTTAGCATTTAGCTTTGTGCATAGCCAGCATGAATACCATTTCTAGCACATGCTCTCCAGGAAAATCTTCAGAAAACTCACATTAATAATATACTCCAATAAAAAAAAGGAAAACTGTCTGGCATAGCTGTACTAAACAGACACAGCAGCAGGGATGGGTGCACACAGACAAAAACAAAGGAAGGAAACTGAGTCAGAAAATACTTCTTGAGAAGTTAGAAAGAATCATATTAATTAAAAGTGGATTAATTAGATAATATTTTGTAAAATGTTAGTTCATGTGGCTTTATCACTCTGACACAAAAATAATGTTTTCTTATTCTTTTTGATGTTTAATAAAGCAACAGTTGCAGATAACAATTCTTTTAAGGCATTAAATATATTTTACAAAACCAAATTTAATTAAATTACAGTGTGTAAAAGCAGTATGACAATCCTGATGAGTTACTGCAGTACTGATATCACATATCAACACCAATGTTGCACCTGAAGCAAATTCCTCTATTCCCTAACTGACAAGCACCTTCTGGTCTAAAGAACATTTGTGTGTAATTTCAGGTGGCTGTAATTCTGTTATCTGTTATTTCCACACATGGATAATGGTATGGAGCTGTAGACATCAGCAATTGTGGGAATTCAAAGACTGAGTGTTGATATTATGCAAAATGCTACACAATGAGATGTGCCAATTTATAATCCATCCTAAGGGAAACCCTCCTCTACTGCCCTCTTACCTCTTTGCTAAAGGAGATGCATGGCAGATGAAAGCATTTTTTAATGTGCAGCTAAAAGAAAAATTGCATTATAATGACGTTTGTTCCACTCACAGATTTTGCTGGGGACAGCCAACCTACTAATATCACTAAAGGAAAGCAAATGAGAGTAAGACATAAATTATGAAGTTAATACGTATAAGCAGCAATTGAGTATATGTGTTTTTGTAACTGCACCTTATCCTCAAGTTCACCAATCACATATCGCATTTATTGAGCTGCCATACATTCTGACTGTTACTTAATTATCATTATAAGCACCTCTGACAGACAGGAACCTATGCCTGTCCTCTGAACACAAAGCTGAATAAACTTTTCTTCATACTTACCTTAAGGTTCTTCTACATTACATTTACTGCAGGTGCAATCAGATGACAAGAAGAGGAAAACAGAAAAGAAAATATTTAAACCTTTAACCTCTTTTTCTTTCTTTTTCAAAGTTCACAACTGCTTTCCTATTTCTACTCTTTTCTTGGGATAGCCTACCCTTGGCACCTATGGTGCCCATATCCTCACATTCACATCTTTATCCCTTCATGAGCATCATCTGTTCCACAACGGTGCCTAGATCTCTGCCTTTGTGAGGGGTACAGTAAGAAAGAGTTCTTGGCTCAAGCTCATTATTGTAAAGAAAGGTGGTCATTACCCCAATATAAGGTACCTGACTGAGTAGGACAAAGTGTCTGTCCCCAGGCAGACAACAACCCACCAGTAGAGTCAGAAATAAAAGACAGATCTCTGAAGGCCAGATCTTTATCTAACAACAATCTAAGTCATGTTTAGACAATTTAGTGGGTTGTGGGGTTTTTTTTTTTTGTTTTTTTTGGGTTTTTTTTGTTTGTTTGTTTGTTTTTGTTTTGGTTTGGTTTTTTTAATCTTTTTTTTTCTACCATATGAATCTACAATTAAAGAACAGTTAAGTATTTCAGGCAATTAAACATGAATATTATTTTTAATAGCAGTCAATAGACAGGCAGATGTGATGCTCAAACATAATTTTAATGCCTGGGGTACAGGAAGCAAATCAGACTCAGACTGCCATAATAAGTAACTTTATTGCTGCCTAAATGCTTTTGGGATCTTAATACAGAGCAGATGTTGAGGACTTCCCTACTAATTATGGAAAGAACTAATTCTATCCTCCCCCAAAGATATGCTTTATATGATCTGCTTTATTGCATCTGTGGTTACTTGACCTATTTATCCACACTTTTCACAAATTTGCCACATTCATAACCTTTTAAAACAAACATTATACAGACAACATTTAATCTATATTTTACCTATATTGCTAAACAGGGTTATTCATGTGTCTAAACTTAAGCACCAGTGGAAGAATGGAAGAATCAGATGTTTACCCTAACATCTTCTAACAAATCAATATAATTAAAGCACCTGTGGAAATGATATTGAAAGATCATGGAGAACAGGTGAGGTGCCTGAGGACTGGAGGAAAGATGATGTCACTTCAGTCTTCCAAAATGGCAAGAAAGAAGACCCTGGTAGTTACAGACCTTACCTCCATCCCTGGAAATGTGATGGAGCAACTCATTCTGGAGATCATTTCAGCACATGGAAGAAAAGCAGGTT
>JANHGN010020616.1:0-22710 GCA_024605025.1 Megaceryle maxima | reverse complement strand
AATAGAGGGCATTTAATTAACCCATTCATCAGCCATGAAGGAATGGAGGCATTTTAAATAAGCATTAGGTAAATCTCAGGTAAAATATGTCTATCTGAGAAAATAAAAATGGAGAAGAAAAATACAGGAAGGATGAGGCCATTAAAGCTGCATCCTCTCTTCATAAAAAAATACTCTTAATTCTAAAAATTCAAAAAAGTTTTTAAATAAAAAAGTTAAGAATTCTAGCTATTCTAAATAAGATGATTAGGTAAAACAAGGTGTTTCTAGCACCTCATGGTGATTACCACCTGCAGTGTTGTTCAAAGACATAACATATGGGCACTTAATTTTCTCTTGATTTGCACAAACTGCTTTCTACAAATTTTGCCTTTACTCATCCTGCTTGGCCTATTTGTCTTGACCTTGATGGACCAGCATTTAACTATCATATACATTTTTGCTAATGCCTGGATGGCTACATCACTGTGCACTATGAAAAGTGACTGACCTGTGGCAGCGTAAAACCAAAATTCCTCTTCCATTTGAAAGTATGGAAGTCCAGGAGCTTCTGAATGTATGTTGATTAATTTTTTTCTTATTTTAGGTATTTAGAAATTGTACAGGAATATTTCAGCAAGAACTGCAGAAACAAAGAATATTAAAGAATAAGAATGGTGTTACATATATGTGTATTTATATATACAAAGTTATTGTCTACTTGAATGGTTTAAAATGCCTGCAGATCAAATGATGCCCTCTCCTGTTCTCAGCCTCTTGCCTTCCCCCAGAATACTGTCTGCTGGTAGAATTGTTAGGGAAGCTGATCCAACTCTGTTTGGTGCATAGTATCCCAGAGCTGGGGAGGAGCAGAAGTGTTTCATGGCAGCTGGGAAATGTGTGCCTAATACCAAGGCCCTGTATTTAACAGAACTCTTTCTCGATGCAAACTCTTCTGATCTTTCTGTCTTAAGACCCAAGGTTCACTAATACTCCTACTTATGGACTGCTGCGCTTGTGCCAAAAAACCAGTGAGTTAAGGGTAAAAAGTTATTTAGATTGCTTTGAGAAAAACTTTACGATATACTTCCACTATAATTTGTTCTTTTAATGAGTTGTTATAAGTAGCAAGAAATAGTGAAATAATCTCTTACATATGTTTTAAAATTAGCATACCCTTTCAAGTTATATATCTCTTGCTCTTATGCTGTAAGAAGTAAATGAGTTTGAATTTTTATACTATGCAGTAACTCCAAATGAATTAATTACTGAAGATTCAGGGACACCGTGTAAGAGACTAAATATATCTGAGAAAGAAGAAATATTGGAGACCTCAGTAGAGTGACAGTAGAGTAAAAGATGAACACTAGATTTGGTGGCTGATAAAGAGACTGAGGAAGACTTGGCCTGTCTCCTCTCTAAAAATAGGTAATGGAGGATGATGAACAGTGCCAAGCTTACATAGTAATTGCATGTCATTGATCCATAATACCAAATGCGTTTAAAATGGAATTATTTATTATTTACTTGTTGAAACGTCTAGACTTCATATAAAGTGAAACATCAGAATGGCACCAGTTTGAGAAATATTGCTATGGTACTTAACATTGCAAAACCTGGTATTAGGAAAAAGTAGTATTGATTTCAGCATCTGTGCAAATACTGGAAAAAAAGGAGGGTAATAGTAATGAAACCGGGATTAGTGAATTGTAGACATCCTTTCATCTGTAACATTCTTCTGCATTTTTGATATTTAGTAATGATGTTGACCTCATTTCTGCCAGAAACTGTAGTCTGTGTAAGGATGTACCTACAAGCCCCAGAACCCAATCCCAGGAAGACTCATGAACTCCACTCTTTGTTGCATAATTCCTGTTCCCACCTGCTTCTCTTGTGGATAAAAGTGAGTATATGTGACCATATTTCAAAGCTACCGAGGTGAAATTTGGTTCTTTTAATGATATTGCAGCATTACCTCAGGTTGCTTTTATGTTTGGGACTTGTATGTGTCCCAGTAACCATCCACCTACTGGAGCCCCTCTACTGCTTATGTCATGCATGTGATTTCAATAGTAAAATTCATATGGTTAATATTTGTGGACTCCAAGCAGATCTGTGATGTAGTCTTAGTTTGCTGTTTTCTGTCACAAAGATATAATTCATACTATCCTTATGCTTGATGACCTCTGTATTGAGAATAATTCCACAAGCAATCTAATGAAACCTAAATTCCTGTAGATTTTTGCCTCATGACTGAGCCCTCTCATGTTTTGTATGCAGTGATCTACAGGTGAAATTTTCCCTCCTCATTACAAAACTTGTAGCTCCTCTGGGTAGCTTAACTCCTTTGATAGAGAAGTCAGAGATATTACCTTTGCATCTTTCACAAATCTATAGAGATGGAGGTCTTTTGAAAACTAAGACTTATCTCAAATTAGACTTAAGTGTAACAGTGATTTCAGAATTGCTGGGGAAGGTGGGAGGATGGACTGATTTACAGCTGAGGAGTGTGATGAGATGCTTTATACACTGGTCTCCTGCTTCATTTCATGCTTGTGCAAAAGTCCTGCTGATTTCAAAACCTGGAAAATGGCCTAGGGAGTTAGATACCTTATCTCCAATTTTAAATTTACTGCAGGAGATGAAAAATGGCATTTCAATGCAAACACTCAGCAAAACATGGGAAAGTAACTTTAATTTAATAAGCCAATTATTTTCATATTAATTAAATGTGTATTGATTGTTGCAAGAACAATTATTGAGTTTAGCAAGTATGAAAGAGATTAATCTAGTTGTAGTCTAATTAGTTCAGAATTGCATGGGCAATACAAATACATAATTAGAAGGATCTGCACTTGTAGGCAAGTTAAGAATTTATTAAAAAACAATGTTGTAATTGTTTAAGAATTCAGGAAAGCAACAGCTTTTAGGAAACTGCTAGTTTACAATCTTTCCAGTTACCTGAAGATTACACTTCTATGTGTGAAGAAGGCAATGAGTTGGGTGCCATTCATGCTTATACCCAATGTCTGTATTAAAACCATTTTTATTAATTAAATAAAAAGCAGTTTCCATATCACAAAAGGACTGAAAGCTTGCTCTAAAGAACAATAAAAATATTGCATTTCCAGTGGATGGCCAAAGGAGAAAATAATTTTAAAAATGCCCATCATTAAAACATTGTGTTCTCGCTTCCATAGTAGAGGCCATGTAGCAAAGAAGAGCACAGGACAGCTGGTATCTGTTCTAGCAGAGAATCTATGCATGTGAAAAGTCTGAATAAAGCAACTGAATGAGAATGTGTGGAACAGAGGGATGAGTGGCACAGGCTGAACGGTCCCTTTCCCTCTACACATACACAGAGTGTGCTTATGAAAAAGCTTACACTGTAATTCCTAAATGTTATTCAATTGAAATGGTTTCACTGACAGGGCTGAATGATTTTTATACAGGGATTTTTAAGGAGATGGACCATAAATTGTAATAATGCTGGGTGGTAGTTTATAGCTCTATGGGCCAAATGAGGTTTGTGGGTCATTTTGAAGCCCTTGCAAGCTAAACAAGCAAGCAATGTGTTTAGCTCTGTTGTCATTAATGGGACAGGAATTGTTGAGATGTGTCTCATAAAATGCTTAGAGAAATTTGGTGAAGCATTTTGTTTGCAGCAAAACAAAAGCAACCAATCAAGGCAAAAGAATGAATTAATCTTCTAGCTGCAAGATCACACAGAAGAGCCTTAAAATGTCAGGTAGTTTAGAAGAGCTGTAGTTAAGCATTTAAACTTTTTCAAGTGTAGTCAGATGACCTAGTATTATAAAACGTATTTTTTTCAATACTGGTAGATTTAATCTAGTTGTCTGGAGATCAGATGCAGTAGAAACAGAAAGGCTGAAGTAAAAAGAGAGTAGAAAAAAGTTATTAGAAATTTTGAGGACATTAATGCCTTTTCTCAGATAGATGGTATAGAAAAAAGTGTACATTTCTGAAAGATATAATAGTTAATAATTAGAAAATAATTTGCTTGTGTCTGTATCTTGAGGAAATTTTCTTCAAGACTGTGTTTTCATTACTGTTGTAGAACCTGTATAAAATTCATAAAGCTTTCCAAAATGTGATGCAGAAATTCATTAGCTCTAATGGTTATTGTCTTTCACAACATACAACAATAAAATGACTTGTCTAAGTTTGGACTTGATCAATAGTATCAGTGGGGATCAAATCTCATGAACTCCTGTTTTAATTCTTTGCTTTTCTTACTAAGCTGTTTCCCATCAATTTCTTTGGATATGTCAATTCAAAGCCAGTCAAATAACTGTGTGTATTTCATTTTTGTTTCTCCTTTGTACTTGCTTCAAACATATTTATTTTGTGAAATAGAATGAAACTCCATCTGTTTCAATTTGTTTGAATTGTCTCTTTTTCACACACTTCCCTATTAAATATTCTAGGTCAAATGCTCACTGCAGATGACCAGCTTCTTGCCCATTACTTTCGCCCCATTCACAGTTGCAGTGCTGGGAGAGCCGGGGGCAATTAGCAGTCTTCTGCAGCAGTGCTCTCCTCCACTGAAGACACAGACTGTGCATTACTGGCTTTTAGAGTGAGAAACCTACTAGTGCCCCTTGACCTGTCGCTCATGTATCGGTGAAAGAAGCTGAAAGAGCTCTTTCTCAGAGGACAGCAAATGTATCAACAAAACACTTTGTTGAGATAGCTACCTCACAAATATCTAGCTTCTGTGTCTAGATGTGGCAAATAAAGGCTATTTTGGGTTGACAAATACATAACTTGTGTGTAGAGATTTGTAAAAAGCAAAGTTTGTTCTGCACAACTTTGGTCTTTTCAACGTGTAGAGCCTAGGAAAAGTAGATGTTCTTTTAGGTAAAGAAGGTGTGATTTGCAGTATTTTCTCTTATGGCAAACTTTGTGAAGGAAGGTAGCATACCTCTACCCTGGGACTATGGCCTGACACAGTTGCTGCTCTCCGTGTTTCCTTTCACTTTTTTCCTCTGTTTCTCTTTTCTATTTGTGCTTTTTTTGTTAAGCTAAACAAACTTATGAAAAATTTCCTCAGTGCGTATTTCTGCTATTCTTATGTTACACTTACTTGAAGTTTATATGCTTCTCCAGGTATGGGCACAGTGGTGGGCTTGCAACCAAACATCATACATGCAATTTGCAAACTTACTTTACAAGTGACAGACACCAAGAGGCAGAGCAAAAAAGTAGTACATTTTAAATAGCTGTATCCTTATGTTCCTATCGATTACTGGGATATTGCTGGTGCAAGTTGGACCTCAAGGCCACTATCTTCCCATCTTATTTCATTGCGCTCCTCTTCGGCTATTGCTGGTCTAGGCTAAGACTCATACCAGAAAAGAGCAATATTCAAAGGGTGAGAAACCCTGGATCAAACTATTCAATATCCAAAATGTATGATTTTTAGGAAAATGTATGAGTAAGAGGGAGTACCTAAAAAAGTTACTGCATTCCAAATATACAGTAAAGTATTAACTTCAGCTAATGCATTAATGGCTAACAATCCAAGAGGATGTATTCATAATATATTTCAGTGAAGAAAGGGATCATGTGATTGTCTCCTTTCAGGACAAGTACTGCCATGATAGAATATCTGATTCTCTTGATGTATGTTTGAATAACTGGTGTCAAGAAATTACTCCTCAAACTTGATCAATGCTGTATATGTTCAAGTAATAAAAACATACATTCAGTGTATGTCTATCTGCCAAAATCCAGATTCAATTGGTTAAGGAAGAAATACAAAATTACACTGATAGGTGTGCATTTTACAGTTGGGAGTATTTTATAAGGAGGTAAGAAGCTGTTGTTTAAGCATTTAGGTAGTCAACATTTAGCTAATAATAACAAGGAAGTGTATTTCCAATTCCAGTTTCCTACAGGCACAGTAGAATGCTGTAAACTAAGGTCATTATATCCTATACTACAGAGTACAGATTACAGAAATTCAGTATGTTTCAACTGAGAGTTATTATAAATCAGCTATTGTTAAATGCGATAGCTTAGCCTTTTTGAAAACCTTATTTGTACTCCCCAGAGCCTGTGGTGCCAATTTAGACTAACTGTTGAAAAACCACCATGCATATTTTTAAGCAAATTAAATTTAAGCTGTAGAGACTGAAACAGAGATCTTGACAAAGTAGCTGGACATTAGAAATTTTAACTTTACTACAATTTTTTTTATGTTGCAGTAGGTGGTCACATTGTATGTGATTCAGGGCATAAATGGTTTTTATATACCCCATCACCCTTCAAGACTTCCCTGGGCAAAGTGTTTAAAGATTAGGAAAGCTCTCTAGAGTAACAGAACCTGAAGGCTTTCTCTAGTTGGGAGAACAACTGAATATATAGAAATTTCAAGAATGTGTGAAAGGCAGAAGAAAGCCCAAAACACGTGTCATGCTGAACGGTATAGAGCAGAGCTTATTCTAATCTGATCAGCACCATACCCTGGGAACTATAATAAGTGTAGAGCTGCAAAAGAAGCTCATCAGGGGATAATGATTTTGAATCACCCTATTTAGATGTATCCAATGTTGCCTATCACTTTTAGTGATATTCTGGGAAATAGTTTCAGGATTCAATCCATATCTCAAAAACTGAACGCTGACTAACTTTATTTAATATTTCTTTTCTCCCTGCTACAGTTATTCTAATTCTATTGTTGAGTGTGATCTCATGAGGCTACAGACCATAATGGGTAGTTAAAGTGTGTTCTGAGTCATGGAGACAGAGTTAAATCCTCTTCATTAACCATCAGAAGTTGGTGTGCTCCTCTAGCACTGGAACTGTTCAGGCTTATAGGACAGGAACACTGATGAACAGATAAATAAAACGGACAAAGAGAGGATAATCCTTTCAAGTGTGGTGGGGAAACAGAAAAACCCACGCTCTCTGAAATATACTTGGTTAAAGAAATCCTCACAGAACTTCATTTTGTCCCTAAAGGTCCAGGTTATGTTTGGCTGAGGTTGTTTCTGTTGTATCCTTCTCAGGAAACAGTTAGGTAAGAAACAGAAAACATCAACATTGTATGGATAACTTCTACTGTGTACTTGCGCTGCTTGTGCCATAAAATAGTGAATTTATGATGAAAATATCTAGAAAGATGTTATAGTAAGCAATGCAAAATATGTTATTTAAAATCAAGAAAATAGATCAAGTAGAATAAAGCAGACAGGAAAAATACTATATTTGTGATGGCAATATTACTCGTTTGTTTCCTAAAATGCTAAAAGATATATTACATATCCTACATATTTCTCTAATGGTCTATGTCCCTGTATTATATTCTGGCTGGTATCATCATATGCATTCAGTAAAAGGCATTATCTGTCACTGAGTTTAGTTTTAACTATTAGAATGGGAGACTAGGTTTAACACATTCTTCAGGATGATGCAATGAAAATACAGTAGTTAGGTAATCTTTTTTTCAAAATATCCCACAACTTACAACTAAGGTGTAAGAATTGATTTCTGTAGTTAGTACTCTCACTCATACAAGAAGAAAAAAAAATATTTTCCCCCAACTCCAGAAGCTATATTAGAAACTGCTACTTTGTCACATATCATTTTAGGTGAAACTTTTAATTTTTTATTATTATTATTTTCTGCAGTCTGAATGCAAACTGTAGTCTCCTTAGTTGCTACCAGAAGAGCAACACACATCATAGCTTAGTACACCTTGCCTGAGAGTCCATCACTTCGTAAAGCTCCTGTTTATGTTTGTGAGTTTATGGATGATGTCTTTTGAATACTGCATGTCTAGTTCATCACAAATGTTCAGAGCTGCGGTATTTTTATGTTCAGTAATGATTTTTAGCAGAACTATCTACTGCCTTCATCTTTGTTTTTGATGTGCAACATTAACAAGGAGAGTATTTGTGGTATCTATTGCCAAACAAGTAGTTTTGAAAATAGATGCTGACTGGATAGTCAATGCAGCTAACAGATGGTCTTGTAACACATTCTTTTGAATCACTAAAAAAGAAAAATAGATTCACTTGAGCTTCTTTCTCTCAGCAGACGAGCTCTATGACAAACAATAGAATCCTGCTGGTTCCTTAGTCAATTGAAAAAATACAGTCTGCCTCTAGAAGACAAGGAGAAAGACAAATTTCCTAGGAAAAAAGAGCCTGTAGGTGAAATCTGCTTTCTTACTGTTCCTGAGAAGAAAAATTGCAGAGCATAGCCTTTAGTACACCTATGCTATTGCAGTGCTTTTTTTTATTATTATTTGTTGTTTTGAAAACACTGATTATTCCTAATCACAGCCTCAACACAATTAATCATTGTCAGCTGACAGATGGCAGATGAGTTTGAAAAACATTCTCTTTATAAAACTTTTTCCTATGTATTCACATTTTCTATACTTTTTTGCTTTTCCAGTCTTGAAAAAGAGAATTAATACAGACCCAGTATCTTTTGTTTTTAAAACCTCATTCTTATGCACTGTTCATAGCCTGTGGCATGAACAGCTAGTTATTGTCTTACAAACAGGATGGTACAAATCTGGATCAACAAAAAGAGAATATAAAAAAATTCTCTGAACCTAATTTTCCCATATTAAACCTCACGAAGTGATCACTAAGCAGTAGCCCTCTACAAATGAGTGCCTGCTACGCTCTGCTTTCGAAATACTTTCTACTTGCTTTGCATAAGTGCCAGCAAGCCCTTCAGTGACAAAATAGGTTTGTCATCTGTTTTGCTGCTTTGTAAAATCTTTGCAAAATAAGCCTTTCCAGTTATTTAAATGTGCTCAGTGCTGAGGTCTCATTTGCCAAGCCTCAATTTCTCAGTTACATAGTTAATAATTTAACTATGGCTTAAGGTTTGCAACATGTAGGTTTTTACTTTTGTATGCTTCTATTTTTAATAGAAGAAATAGGACTGTTGAAAACTTTTTGACTCTGAAGATAGCACCCAGACTTTAATATGCAGGAGTTGCAATAAACTTCAAACTGATCCTAAGGAGATGGATGACTTTCAGTTGATTAAAACATCCATTTGTTACTGGGTTGTTAAAAATGTTATTTGCTAAAGTGAAAGGGCTTTTAAAAAGAACTATTGTAACAAGTCCACCTTATTTCTTTTCACAGGCTTGGTCAGTGAGATTCATCCATGTATCAGCATAAATTGACAGAGTCAAGAGAAATGCACGGCAAGATGTCTGTATTGATTGGCAGACTTGGCCTGTGAAGCTATTTATGGGTGTGCAGTGAATTTCCCTTTCAGAAACTGATTGGTATCTTTGCAGCCATAAGCAGCTTGATGAGGGCTAATGTGAGGAGGGAACAGGTTCCAGCACATGTCCTTGATGATATAGGTATGTATCTATTGATTTTGAAATGGGAATGGCAATGTCAGTGTGTTGTACGTCTGCTCTATATAGCAGATAAGGTAGCCACATTCTCCAGGGGGAGATGCATGTCTCTTCCTCATTTTGTCATTGATTTTCTACTGGTTTCTTATTCAGTTCTGGGAACAAGTCTTGATAGGGAAATGGCTAGGGACATAAATTCAAGAAACAAAATTTCAGCCTCATGTGATAGCAGCTTCAGAAGATAATTGAGACATGTTCAGAACGTAACACTCATAATAGAGATATAAACATCTATAGTTCTCTATGAAAAGATGCAGATGCTACAAAAACGAAACCATATCAGTATCAATGAGGTTTGTTTTGTTTTGAGAAGAAAGGGAAAAATAAGTTGTCAACCCTCTAGTTCTGAAATAATGTTGAGGGGTTTGTGTGTGTGTGTGTGTTCTAAGATAGCTTCTTGTTTTAAAAGTCATTTGCATCTGTTAGAGACCTTAGAAAAAGATCAAACTGAAGCAAACCACCAGTTTTTCAAAATATTTATTCAAATAACATGATATAATAACTTCTTGTTTCTCTTGCATTCCAAACTAAAAAAATTAATCTGTAGAAATCCTTAAATTTCCAGTAAACCAAAAACCAAGGTTGTTTTGTTCTGGTTGTTTTGTTTTGTTTGTTTATTTTTTGTTGATGATGCTTGTTTGGTTGTTTTTTTTTTTTTTTTAATTGTGTGTGTTTGTTTTGTGTGTATTTTTCTGTTGTGGTTGGGATTTGTTTTGGTTGGGTTTTTGTGGTGTTTTTGTTGTTTTGTTTTCTTTATACTAATAACAGACACTACTTTCTGTAATATCTCCAGTGTATTAAAAAAAGTGAAAGAAAAATTAGGAGTTTGTATTTCTAATTTGGGATAGATAAATCACACTTGTATCATTATGCAGATAGACTACATGTACTCATGCTGTCGCCTTTACCAAAGTCCTTAAAAGTTAAGCTGGTTTCTAAATGGGAATTCATTGTCTTGGCATTATAGATCTGTCCTGGTGATCAGTAAAGATGTGTTATGTCACTACGCACATCTTTCTCCTGCTTTCCACATTTGTCTGCCACAGGAAGTATGAATATCTTTGACATACTGACTGCATTTCTTCTGTTTCATCATGATTTTCAGTAATTGTTTTAAAGGAGTAAAACTGTTCTACTCTATACCAATTAAGAGTCCACAAAACAAATCCTTCAAAGCTACAATAGATGCAGCTAAGCAGTTTTTATATCAAGTTCATTCATTTCTCCTTCAAGTTAAAACTTTTTCTTAGGCAGGGGAAAAAGCCAAAGCAAAAGCAAAACAACACCTATATATAAAGGTGAATAAAATGCTTAATTACTAATCAGAGAGGAGACTCTTGAAGGAGATATAGGTGAAGAATAAATACTATGCAATAATAAGTGCACTCAAAAATAACATTGCATAAGTGATGCAAGGAGAAAAGAAAAACATCATTAGGAGATTAATCAAGGTGATTCATGATTGTGTATATGATGAGAATAATGTTAACATTTCTCCAAAACAGGTTTTTCAGTGCCACTTTGAACTGAGTGCAGTACTTCATACATTGTACCAAATACATCCCATTAACCTTTTTCCTTTGTAGAAAATCAACATAATCCTTACTCTTCTCACAACCTCTACCAAAAATTAGTTTTGCCACAGAAGTTTGCATTTCATAGGCTTGGCCCCATTTCAGATAATTGACCCTAAAGAACTTTGCTTGGAGTAATTTACCTAAGAACTTTCTACCACAGGTTTTATGAAAAACTCTAAGATCAATACTCAGATGACTCATTTTTCCAGTCTCAGAATATTGTAACCTTTTAAAAAGCAGATACTTTAAGGTTTAAAATTGGGAAGGGGAGTTACACATCTTTCATTCTTATAGTAAAGTGCTTTAAACTATTAGGAGGTATATTGACAAGTAATGTGAGAAAACTGAGGGAAATAATGTATTCAAGAAGCAGCTCACTATTTGCTGAGAGTGGTTCATGGGATGAATAAGACAGTTCAGAACCTCTTATACTATTCTATATACATCTCAGTTATCTGATTGTTGTATTAGTGTCAAACTAATACCTTTTTCTCATATTTTACTTATTCTGTGTTGTGCTATATTGCAAGCTGGAAATTATAAAGGCATCTAGTTCTTCAGTAATGGGGTTGGGGGAATTTGTTCCGTTTTGTTTTTTACACTGCCTGTGAAATCTATCTTGCCACTTCCAACTCTACTATCCCAAACTGTGCACATCATCACAGTTGAGTAAAGATGCGTGCTTTAGGCAGTTGAGGTCACTGTCATATCTCTTAGAGTAATTTGTGGTTGAGTAAGAGTTGCAGATTAGTCTGGGAGATTCTGGGGTGTCATAGTTACTTATTATTCATAAACATAAAATGGCACAAATTATTTCCAGCTTAAACTATTTTTTCTGTTGTCAGTCTAGGAAATTGAAATAAGTTCTTTTTATTTTGGCTTGAACCTGAGTGTCACAAATTCTGCATGGCACGTTGGCTAGTTGATGACTTTTGGAACATGGTACTATTACAGTCCTATTGCCTTCAGACTTTCCGCCAGTATTGCAAACTGAAGTTCACAGACTCTGTTTTATGCTGAACTTTTTGAGGTTCTCCCATAGCGTGAATATTAATTTGACTGCTAAATGTTTCGTTTGAACCTTTGCAAAGGTTAAGATTCTGATTTCAGAGTACAAGTTACAGTAGTTGGAATTTACCCTCTGAGTTATTGCTATTCTCTTCTATGTAGGTGTAGACTTGTTTTCATAAATCACAATATGCTTTTAAAATATCTTGCTTTATTTTAACCTTACCTTTCAAAAAACCCCACCAGCCTTTCAATGCCTTATGGCAAACATGAACAAAATAATTCTAGCAAAATTTTTTCTTAGACACACACACAAAATCATGACTATCTGCATATAAACAAGTATTGCAACAGTCTGATTATGATTATTGCTCTTCATTGCTTAACATCTGTCTAAATCTAATTGTTTCTCACTCCTTCATCTTAATCTATTTATCTCATTTTCATGCTACATCCTAAGACGATGAGAGATTGCAATGCGAGATTTCTCCATGTCGGTACAGTGACCAACATCATAGTACTGAGCCTGGCTGCATGCTACATTACTTCTCAAACCTGTGCTTCTAGTGAACGACTGAATGTGTATTCAGATGCCACCTTCCAATTTTTGTATCTGCTAAAGGCAGAAGTCCCACAGATGACAGCCTCATTCACTATGCAGCCCTAATTCATCCCTCGAGCACTGTCCATCCTACACAAAATGCAATTAAGTAATTAAAAACTGTATCAAAATGCATACACACAGGAGGCTACAGGGAATTAAAAATGCACAGTCAGTGTTAATTCTAGCATTTCTTTATTTTTTTCCAGTTCTTGACTTTACGGACTTAATGATCTTTTAACAGAGTTTTGGCATGTAACTTGCTATGTTCGTTAAAAAGTAAATTGAAAGAAACTCAGAATGGCTGTCATGGGGGGACAGTAATAGAGGCCCATGCAGCTACCATTTAGAAGGGTCAAATCAACAGTTCAGACCTTTTTCTATTCAGCTAATGAGATTTATAAGCAGTAGAAGTTTAAATTGTCAGCCTGTAAGATCAGCCATAAGAAGAAGATATGGCTTGTATTTTGCAAGGTATTTCTATACAGCGTTTGCTGATAGGAAATTACATTATGTAAGAACTGTAGTTTTTATTCTCTGTTTTCTGTACTTCTAGTCACCTCTTCCTTTTGTGCTAAATAAGCTCTCTCTGTTCTGCTCTCTCATGTAATTTTATTAATTTTAAGGGTATTAATCATAAGATTAGAAATTTTAATGTGATTTTTGTCTGCGCTCAAATATTTAAATCTGATCGTGACCATGCGTGCCAGGGGTGTAGTCTGCCTCTGACTTCAAAGGTATGTGACAAGGGCTAAGATCAGACTCAAAATTAATGGTAGAGGTGACAATCAGTATATGAATATATAGAAGTAGGCAGGAAAGTAGTTAAAGTCCTGGCTTTATTTACAAAATTAGTATACAGTGGAATGTGATGAACATTTATCATTATGATATCTGTAATAAATCTCAAAAATGTTAAAGACTATGGTGGGATTGCTGAGACTTTAGAGGATTTCATAATCCAAGAAAAACACACTTATGTGTGTAGTAGAGGCAGTGTTGCAAGCATCAGTATGCAACATGTAAGAGATTTAGGGGTAAGGTGAAATAATATTTATCTTTTTCAAAATAATTATATAAGCTTATATTTATAGTAAAACATGTTAAATGTGCACACACTAAAAAGAGAAAATATCTTTATTTCATGTCCTTCTAAATGCATTTGAGTTGTCTTCCTGGTTTTTAATTCTGTCTTTGAAGCACAATAGCTGACCTTGCTGTCCAGTAGAATTATAGTTTCGATTAAAACCCTGGTAATTTTTCAGGGATCCATGCAGGCTTTCCAGTTTGAACTGTATGTCAGTGCACAATGCAAGGTGCAACTGCTGTGTAGTCCATCAGCACAGTGATACTGAAAACTGGTGGGTTTTTAAGCTTTTTTTTTTTTTTTTTTAAACAAGTGATTATGCTTGATTTAGGATCTATTGAATTAATGATTGTAAACAATGTCAGATTTTTTTTCTGAAAAAAAGTTTGTAATGTACTGAGGAGCATGATAAACATCTGTAGAAGTATGGGAAGAGGCATGCCCTGACAAAATAGCATTAAAGGAAAATAAAATATAATTGCAATAATTATGATGTCAACAAAATATTTGTAGATCTAGCCTTTCACCTAAGTAATCTAGATTATTAAAGGGAGAATAAAGCCTTTTTTGTTAAAATAAATATTGTTTTCCTGACCTAGGTCTTGCTCTGTAGATTTTGAAGTATGTAATAGCCCTCAGGGGAAACAGCACTGTTCTTGAAATGTGTGAGTCTAAGGCCTGTACTGACGTTGAAAGGAATGACAGACAGATGCCTCTTTGTACATTTGAGAGTAATGCTGTTTAAAAGAAAATACAATGTTTAAGTGGTCCCTCGTCGTCTTTTTGACATATTCAAATTGTAGTCAGCTCTGCAGGGAGATTCATCTGTCTATTCTGTCAGACAGAAGACTGGGAACTATATAGAAGTTAGCAGAAGACACAGATGAAATTTGCTTTTTCAATTACATAAGTTCTATTCAAAAGAAAATATTGCATTCTATTTTCAATTTTAACTGTGAAGTTTCCTTTCGATGGCCATCCTGACAGACTTAGCTGATAACCTCCCAGATGGAGGCTGTTATCAGTGGGAAGGGGGTCAGAACCAGCAATTGCAGAAATGGGCAAAAGCTTTGGGACACTGAAGACATGAAACTAATTCAAGAATAATGTTTATGATGTAATGAATCCTTCGTGCAAAATACAAAATTACTATCTTTGCACCTTGTAATGATGATGCAACACTTCAAAGGCATTGTAATAACAAAAATATTATCTAAATTTCCTTATATATGTTGTATGTTAGTTGTGCATTAATTGGCTGAAGAATTTGCATCCATTTCTGATGGCTCCTTAAGTGTTCAACTCTTGTATGAAAATACATACATAACTTGATACAAATATTTTTTTCCCTTTCAGGAAGGTTGCTATTGAGAGATGCACATATTGGGGTAAGTCCTCATATGGCAGCAGTTAAAAGACTGTATGAAAAATACAGTCTGGTTTTAATTTTATAAGCCTATTTTAAGAGTGAAAAAGAGTGAATGGGATATTCATCTTGGAAAGTCCCACTCACTTAATACTGATGATTTTAATAGCAATCTCTTTGCTTCTCAGCTGATGGCTCTTGAAGATTTCACTATATCAGGTTAGAATGAGTCACTATCTTCCAACATTACATATTAGTAGTACACTCAGTTGCCTGTATGCCTGCAGATATTTTTCTAGAGGTTAAGTATAGAACTTCAGAATTGTCTTAGAATGGGACCATTCTATCTTGCTAGGCTTCAGCTGTCCAAAAAAATAACAAAAAAAATATTGAGACCAAGTGAAAAAATGAGTCTATAGTTTAAATCATAAATGGTATGGCTTCAGCACAAAAAGGAACTACACAGAAGGTGTAAGCAGAGAGAGGTTACCCAGGAAGAGTATAGAGACACTGGGCACGCAAGGATAGAGTTAGGAAAGCCAAAATTCTAATAGCCATGGAACTAGGAAAGGATGCAAAGGGTGACACAAATTGCCTTTAAGTACATTAGCTGCAAGAGAAACGTGGAGGAAAATGTGGGTTTGTTGTTCAATGATGGCAGATGACTTGATGATGAAGGGGATGGAAGAGGTGCCCTATGGGGAGTGGCTGTAGGAACAAGGCTTGTTCAGCCTGGGGAAGATTTGTCCCAAGAGGTAATCTTGATTTTTGACACATCTGATTGGCACATTGTGGTTAAAATTAAGACAGACACTTCTCAGAGATGCGCAGAAGGCAATTGACATAAGCTGAAACACAGGCAGGTACAAGGAGAGATGGTGGTTTGTGTGGTTAGTGTGTTCGTATTTGTTCTACCGGTTTTGCCAAGATAGTTGTCAAACACAGCAATAGATTGCTCAAGCTGTTGAATCCCCCTTCTTGGAAATACTCTGAATATATGTGGATATGGCCTTGAGCAGCCTGAGCAACCTTGGAGCAAGGAGGTCCCTTCCAACCTAAATTATGATTTTGTGATTATAAGTCCAGTGGACAGACTTACTAAATCCTTTTAAAACTATGGAGATTCTTCCCTTAGAGCCTACTCTCTTCAAATCGAAGTTGTCCTGTGAACCGATTAAAAAATAATGCCAGTGAGAACTCTGGTTAGAGAAGGTGATGTCGAAGCATTCAGACTTAGTTTCAGGTTTCTATTCTCATATCAATAAATATTCCACCTTCAGATATTAATTGGTTTGGTGTTTTGTTTGGGGTTTTTTTTCTAAGTTTCATAAAACAATTTTCTGAGCTGGTAAAACTGCATACAGAGAACATTCCTAGCCCACACCTTAATTATAATGTTGAGTTAAAAAGGCTAAATATATTTTTATTAATCCCATCTGCATTTTAAACACTGTTATGTCAATTTAAGCGGCAATTAGTCTTGCTTGAAGTATTTCTATGGTTAATCTTTGCCTTAGCCATACAGAATCTATAAGCAAATGGCTTTTTTTTTCCTTTCCCAATTTTGAAATTCAAACAAGCAACAGTGAAAAATATAAGAAGCTTTCAATTTTTTTCTCCCCATTGTTATCTAGGTCTCATGCATCCATTAAATGCAGCAAAGAATGAACAATATAAATATTTCTTAGAAGCCATCTAACTTTCTTTGCTTATTTCCAGCTGTCATCTGTCTTTAAAAGGGGGGAAAACAAACAAACAAAAAAACAAGGAAGGAAAAAAAAATAAGGAAATTTCGATGGACCAGTTGCAATTATCATTCTCTGCTTTTTCAGTTAATGTTTTCTGAGTAAATCAGACTAGAAAAATTACATTTATAATAGGGGGTGGGGGGAAACAACCATAAACCAAACACACAAAAACCAGAGAAGCAAACTTCAGACTTTACAGATGGCTGTTTTTCTTAATTATATGGATAACAGTTTAGAAATACCTAATTGGTCATGCTTGACAAGTAATAGCAGTTTTTGCAAGATAAACAAATGTTCACATTTTTCATACTTAATCGGGGAGTTTATGTGCAAAAATGACCAAATGTATCATCTATTCTAAGCCTCCTATGTTATTTTGTAATAAACCACCATCTGTACTTTGATACTACGAAATCTGTGTGTGATGACCACAGAATCTGATTATGTGGCAGATGGGTTTGGGGAAGAAACTAGGTTTTAATTTTTTTATCATTATTTTTTTTCAAAGTAAACTACAAAAGCTCACTTCCTTAATTTAGAGATGTCCCCAAAGCAAGTTTGTTTTGCTTTTGTCTGCCAGGTAGTGCTCTGGTTACTCAATGACTGTCTTACTCTTGCTTTCCTGTGTCTTCTAAACTCATAGACATTACTGAATGAGTGTATTCAGCATGTGATATTATTTGTTTGTGTTGTATGCTTGCATATTGATTGTTTCTTTTCTGAGTTAAGTTTTAGTGAATGAGCTTGTCCATTGCAGTTAAGATTTTAATGTAACCATATGCTGACAGCTTGGCAATTTATTAATTCTTCTAGTTGTTTTATGAAACTTAATAACTCTGCAGGTCTTGTTGTAATGACTAAGTATGCCTGAAATAACTACCCTTTACTAACTTCTTTGGTAAATCTTCTTTCACACCAATAGTATTTCTGGCTTTTGTTAATTGGAACATTTTTTGCAACATGTTGCCAGATGGGGCTGTGCCCAGAGGGAGACCTGTGGCAGAGTGAGATGTGGTCCAGCTGTGTCCTGGCTCCCTACAGGCTGAAGTGTGAGCCTTCCCCCTCCCTCCTCAAAAGTGCTCCAACCGTGTCTCCGAGCCAGACAGGGTGTGCACCGTGCAGTGCATCTGATTCTAACCATGTGCAATTTAAGAGCATTTAGATAGGAAGGCAATGAGGAATACTTAATGCAATCTGAAAATCATACCTTTACCCTATTTTTCAATAACTTCTCCATGTAGAAAAGGACTTAGCTATCTCAAAGAAAGTTTTCTAAAAGACTACCTCCTCTCTACTTCTCCCCCACCCCTTCTGATCCCTACCACAAATCCTGGAAAAACAGAATATTATCAATTAAAGTGGGAGGATGTTCAGCAGGAAGCCTTCAGCTACTCTGAAAAAAACCCAAATATTTGGTGGTCACACTGTCTTTCTACATATTTTTTCCTGTCTGTTCTTCCTGATCAATCTCAGTTCAGCCTTTAAAGGGTCACTCTGTCTGAATTGTGCTCCTTAGGATGCCTTGAGCATGTTGTACTCCAGACCACTTTTCCTATCTACTCTTCCTGCTTTCAGGGAGGACATCTGATTCTGGGCTAGATGTTAAGATTTCATGTGATTAAAAATTGTGTTCAGCAGAGAGTCTCAAATGGGTATAATCTTAGCCTGAATGATCATGGGAACGTAATTTTTCTCCACTGTCATGAGCTAATTTAAGCTGATTCACATAGTGTGAAATGATAAGATCAGAGTGGAAAAGTATTTTACCATATTACCAGATTTAGAGCAACTTCCAGTTCAGCTTAGTTTTGAGAAGCAGTCTATTTCCAGGCTATTGCAAGAGCATCTGCTCTTGCATCTCGTGCCTTACAGATTTGCTATTTTAGTAATAGTGGATATGAAGAAGAGAGGAAAACTGTCACTGAAGATATTCCCAAAATACTTCTGACATGGAGATTCTTCATTCTGCACTGGTTGTAGATTTTACTTTTTTATCCCCGCTTCTCCCTTCTTCCTTTGGTTGATTGCTATTTGCTGTTAGAATTGGGTTGGGTTAGTTGGATATTCACAACTCTAAATACCTGGCAGGGTAATACCTTTTATTAGGGAACAATCAAATTACTCTAGATACTCCTCATGATTGTTTTGTGCCTAATCTGAGCTGAACGTGGGAGCTCAGATGAGCTCCCTATATCTTGGCAATATAAAAGCTTGAAAAAAATTGCTTCAGGCACATGCTCAGAAAAATAGAAATACTTTTTCTGAACTTGTTGAGCCTGCTGAATGTTGAGAACTGGCTTGAACTAATTTTATGACTCTCTCCCACAATTGTTGGTACCTCCCATTACAGGTCATCCTGGAACAGCTACAGGCATAAGCTTTGTATTGATATTTCAGCACTTCCAATCTCAACTTGAAACAGGGAGTATAAATGTATGCAAAATGAAACTTGGCTGATAAAAAAAGGTTTCTTGGTTTGTTTGTTTAAAGGCTTTAAAGTTCAGTTGGGACTTTTTCAGTTTATGGGCTAGAATGTGTAGCTTTTTATTACATAAAAATATCCCAAATTTGTGGGACAAAAAAATATAGAAGTAAATACTATCAGAAAATATACAACACTAGAAACACAGTGTATATAAAATATGTAACAAAAAATAAAAACACTTGTAGTAAGCAAAAACTTTCTAGAATTTGAGTATTTATGTATGCTTGTTGAATTTGAGTATTGTGAAATTCATTATTCTGTGTCTTCCCCCCCTCAAAAAAAAAGGGGGGGGGGGAGTAGGAAATAAGTATTAGCATAATAGGAAAATAAAATTAAGATTGAAAGAGGAAAAAATCTGTACGGATGATCTACAATAAGCACATCATAGGCTGATTCATGTGCTGGCTCAACCTCATTAAGATTGTACATAAGGCTACTTGCAACAAGCCATTGTAGATTTTAAATCCATGTTCTACATTCATGGCATTCCATTAGTAACTTGAAAGGAATTTAAACAGTTTAATTTTATCATTTTAAATCTTAGGGATTAGGCAAACTGTTCCCAAGTGGATTAAAACCACCATGAACATCATTTAGATGTTTATCAAAGCTTGAAATGCTGAAGGAAATGCCAGAGGACACAACAAAAGCACTGTGTGCTAATAGACACCAGAAAAGCTTGTACACAATCAACTTGATAAAGTTTGAACAGTTAGCTTCACTTGTTGGATAGCACTGTGGAATGCTCTCTTTAGATGTAATAAGTAAAGGAAATTAGTGTGATTAATATCTGTCACGGTTTGGAGAGGTGATTTCTGTTTAACACATTTGTTAGGCTTTTTAATGAGGTTGTAAATTGACAGACGCAAATGTTGATGCTGACTTCTGCAAATAATTTGAGATTTGAGTTACTCTTGCATGACATTTTTGATTAAAAAATTGCCACTATAGAATATTGATATACCTACATTAAGTGGATTTTTCATAGGTATTATAAGAGGAAGTCTTTCTCCAACACTTTCTCCATCAATTAGATCCTTCAACAGTCTATTCTTAAACCCATTAAACCCAGTATCTTCCACACTAATTTATAAAATATATAAAAATCTTTACATGTAACCTTTATTCATCACATTAAAATTAGTGGGACAATGAACAAAAATAATTATGTACCAGCTGACCTATATTCTTTGGTAATATAGACACAATTATATGTTCAAATACAGTCACATATCATAAAAAAATATATTACTAGTCATTTTTGTGTGATAGGGCAAGTCATAAAATGGCAGTGATTTAGAGCTTTATATATTTATGTATATATATGCCTAGGAGTTTAGTCATACATACATTTTATTAAATAAGATGTAGCTAACTCTGAACATAATCTCTAGGAGTCAAGTCAAGTGGAAGACAGCAGAAAAAGATACTTTGCACATGACAGCTAAGACAATTACTAAAGAGTTCATGAACATCCAATATCCACAGTTTTGAAATGAGATTGCAAAGTTAAAAAGAGCAGTATACAAAAAAATCTTTAAACCCCATGGGAGAAAAGCCCCAACACCTTAATGCCTGTCTAAAGCATTTAGATATGTTTAGTATTGCAGAGTTATGCCTTGTTCAGCAAACACAAATGGTGACATCTTTATGGACGGAAACCTCCTTAAAAAGTTTGTGTCAAGGGATGAGGAGCAGGATATGAAAAGACTTAACAAGATCTGTAGATGGAACAGTTTTTGGGAGATGACACTAGTCAAAACCAGAAGTCAATAATTATTTTTCTGTAGTGAGAAAAAGCAGTCAGAAATAAAACAGGGATGCACTGGAACATTTTGAAGTCTTCAAGATTTTGCTTATCTCTAAAATATAGTGCCAAGGTACAATATGTCTATTCTGAATTGTTAAAAACCCCACCCTCAATGTAATTTTGTGAAAAATATTAAATAAGAAGCACAGATGTACTCAGAAAGTAAAGGCAGCATAATAGGTATCTGTTTTTCTCATGAACCTTGAAAAAAAATGTACAAAGTAGCCTATAGTCACAAAGTGAAAGCACAACTAAACCTGAAATGCATTTGTGTTTTCTTAAAGGGGACTTTTAATTTCCAGTTTGTTGCATTTATACAAAACTTGTACTTTTTTAGCTTGGCATTTTCATTTGACAGAAATAAATAAGAGCTAGGATTATCTTGATATATCACTTCAGACAAGTAATTTTTTGCTCTAAGAGAAAATTATAAAATGCATTCACAGACTCTTGCTCTCTTGCTGTCACTGCAGCCTAAGTCCCACAGCACAAGAAGATGATGCAAGGCTGTCAGGTATACAGCAGGAGACCAGAACCCTATGTATCTGTCTCTGAGTCACTCATGAAATCATTTGAGCTGAGAAGAAATTTAGCAGGGTTAAATCTCCCTCATTTCATCAGTAACATTCAATTAAATCAACACAATCCTCTTTCTTAAAAAAAAATTTACTCTGGAACTGAGTAACATCCAAATAAGAAGAAAAGTGAGATTTTTTTTTTCCTCATGGAGCATCTTTGTCACTCAGTAAAATACCTTGTCTGTTCAAGTTTCACTTACAGGAGCTCTGGGTCTACCATCCATGGCAGTTAAGCAGTCTTTGGAGCTGTTCATCACTTCATGTCTGTCATTAACGGAAAGAGCAGCAGTTGCTGCCTTTCCCTTTGAACTAGTCATACTGGCGACAGTATTATTCATATTACTATCCATAAGTTTGTCTTATTTTTAAATATTATAATTTATCAGCAGAATTAGAAACCTGAAATATGATAATGACTTCCAAATTAGCCCCTTGTTCACTGGTACACAGAAGAGCTACCAAGAGATGTCTCTGATCCAGCTGTGTGCCAAAGCTAATAAACCCTGCCTTACAGAGTAGAGCATTCTCAGCAGAGTGTTTCATTGGGCTTTGCGGTGAATAAGGAACTTCGTAAGGGATCCCAACACTGCCTTCTCTGAACTGGGTTATCCCTTGTATTTCACACTAGAGGATGTAAGATGAACTTCAGGTATGTGAGTGCTAACTAGATCGTTGCACTGGGGACCTCAGCCACAGTAGCTGCTGCCTCTCATATTTGTCTGTGAAAAGAGTTAATGGTACAAGTTTTGAAGGTTCTCTCTGTTTTCAGCTGTTTCAGAAATTTAGGAATTGAGAAAATATTTCATAAAATATATTTGTTCTTTGTAAACCTCAGAAATCTATGCTATCACAGATCTGCATTTTTAGCCATTATTAACTTGGAATTAAGTCTTTGACAAGTCAACGGATGGATACCAATATTATAGTCTTTTTCAAAAATAGTTTTTGTTCAATATTCCTATTACTTTGGTTTTAGTGCTATGAGCATTGTTGTTTTGTAAAAACGTAGTGTCTGATATGATAAAAGCTGCTCACAGATGATTTTTAAAC